>JABASD010000527.1:0-69925 GCA_019776165.1 Pogonognathellus flavescens
TTAAATTCAAAGTACGGCCTGTAGTTTACGCACACAAAACCAAGGAAGCCAAGGAGATCTAGTTAGCCTTGATAGAACAAAACCTCGGCAGTTTGAACTTTGAACAGGGCACAGCCCCCTCTGGTACGAAGGTCCAACCCACCTGAACTGAAGATCCAATGCAGAACCCCCCGAAACCGAAGGAGGGGTCACTGTTCAGATTACCCAACCCCTATTCAGGCAGAACCCCTCTCTAGAAAACCGCGGTTTCGTTCTATAGTTTTATTATATAGGACTGTGTCTATGAATGTAAATGTAGAATGCCCTTGTGCTCTTCCCCATACCGAAATGGGAAGGGAAAAAGTGACCGATATTAATTAGGGAGGGCTGCTCAAAAAAATCTAACTTGGGTCAAATATTGTGTACCCTTAGCCGGGGGGTTTACAAATTATTGATGGAATTGATAACACATAGATGAAAACATCGGCAGGTAGAACAGGGAAACAGCCCCCCTGGCCAGCCGTAGGATGGCCGCGTATTCACGCCCTGAAGGGTCACCCCGAAGCGATGACCCCCCTCAGCCTTCGGTCATAACCCTTCAACTTCAAAACCTGAATTTTTTAGGAATAAGACCCCCCTCTAGAAAAGACCGAGGTTTTCATCTATGATAATAATAACAAAACAGTCGCTCGCAAGGACAACTTTCGACGAGCATTTCGATAAAAATAATTAAAAATATCCTTGGGAATCATTGGGCTTCGTTGCCAATTCCATCAATAATCCATAACTCCATCCCGGCTAAGGGTACACAATAATATTTTGACCTGACATCATCTCGTAAAATTTTTCCTTTCCCAGTTCGGTATGCTCTTCCATCTCTTTCTTATACATTGATACAAAAAATCACAGCCAATCGGTGCATACGATTTTGAGTTGTGTCAAAAACCGATTTCAGAATAGAAAGGGTCATATCCCCTAAGGGGCGTGCGATATTTTGGGTTTCGTCATGGAAAAGTTACTTACTTCTACTTCTGTGTACTAATGAATGCTTCCTGGGTCCTGGATCCATCGAAAAAGCCCCTTTTTTCGTTATGAGGGCTCTTAGAAACTATTCCACCCGTGCTTTTAGGTCTTTCCTAAACCCAAAATTCATACACTAGTCACTTTACCTCGTTTTACATCATTTACATGTCAGGAATATGAATCGGAGGATTATACTCGCAATAGTGTCATGAAAACCCCGACATTTTTAAACATCATAAAACTTTTAACTTGCGTAGCACACTTTTGATTTTAACACCAAGATCGATGTAAGAAATGCTCAATTAATTTTGTTATAAAAGAACAAATTATCGAAAATGTTTACAACTTTTTGTTTTTTTATTCTGATGACTTGTTCCATTTTTCGGAAACATTGAAAGTGAAGAAGGCATGCACCTGATTGATGACGTGGTAATTTTTATTGTGGCAGATTAGCTAGATTTATTTTTTCATGTATAGGTATTGGTATTAGGTAAGTTATTAAAGTTATTTATCTTTAGTCATAAAAAACGATCTAAAGTATTTTCGAATGTTAAGACCAGAAATAATTTAGTAAGGTTTCTTTTTTTTAAATGTTCGTTGTGCAATTTTTGACTCACAATCACGCCTCATTCTTCCGTCCAAATTGTATGCAATGCAATAGAATATATATAAATAGAAATAGTAATATATGGCTCTTATGGCTGTACTGTTTAGGTATGATAAAATCGCAGTATTGTAAATTGATTTTGTAGAATTTTTTGGACAGTTTTTTAACTCTTTCCTTTGTTTTATAGGACATAAGACGATACATTTTATAAATTTTATTTTATCAAAGAACAGCAAAGAAAGCCTATTTCTACCTTGAATAGATATATCTGAGACTTGAATAATGTTTACTAAAGAGTACGACAGCACGAGTAAAAGAATTTCTGTAAAATTAAATATTGTCTATCTGTCATGCTATATAAATTATGCGTTTAATAAATAGGAAAATGTGCATTAATCCGTCATAATTCTTGTTCAATTTAATGGGATTCTTCTCATTCACTTTAGTTTCAGTCTTTAGTCTTCTTTTAGTTCAAAGTGTCTAAATAGCTGTACCGCCCGTTTCCAATTTCATGCGACTTAATTCAAATGGGGTTTAAACAGTAATAATTAAAAACTAATTTTTAAACTAATTATGCAATAGCTGATGTAAGAGCGATGATTTCGTGTGGGATTGTGGTGGTATTGACATCCAATGCCGAATGCCAGGTTTTCATCTTTGTCATACATCCGCTTTATTATATAATAATTTGGTATTTGGTAAACTACTAGTTAAATCTAACCTACCTTGTTTTTTACGTTTATATGAAGGGGGAATAGTTATAGTTAATAATATGCATATAATAGAACATAATAATGAGTAACACTTAGGTTTGAAATTTTTGTGTGTATGTGTATGCAGCTTAAAGGTTATTATAATTTTCTCAATTCTATATCGATCAAAACTAATTGTAAGCTTCAAGTATTCAAGTATTTAAGTGTCTTGATACTTGATATCTTAATTATTATGATATGGCTGCACTAACACTATTGACATAACAATTTCTCACTCCGATTCTAAGTCATTGATTGTCTTTCATTCTTCATAAATGTCGTTCCTTAACTTTAAGGCATTTCGGGTGGTACAGAAATTAGAAATTGACATTTATTGCTGTTTAGTTTCATTGCAGAATTGAAGTAGGATTATACCGTGTATGTCGTACATGTGTATGTGGTGTTCTGGTGTTGATGCTAAAAATCAATTCAGATTCTTTTTAAAAAGCATATCTTAACTTGAACCAGTCAGTATATTTTATTGGAGTACAGTTAGCGCGTTTAGGTTTCAGAAATATGAATAATATGGTTATGCAAGTAAATACTATACTATGTTTCGTTCGATGTTATTTCTTGTACTTTGATTGTCTTACTCAGGCAGTCAGTCTGCACTCCGATAAACTTATAATAATGTACCTATCTCTGTTAAGTTTGTTATGTTATAACCTGCTATACAAGCTTGATATAAGAGAAGTATACGATTACTGTTGCATACAAAGCTAGAGCATTGGATTTGGATATAATAGAAGACGAAGATAGGGAAGATGTGTTTTGTGAACAGAGAAAAAGGTTGAAAATGGTAGTATTCTACTATTCTGTGTAAAAGCATAGTGTGCCCAGCCAGACCAAGCCAGGCTGATTGCGCTTGTTGTAATGACGGCGTGAGGTGGAAGCCAAGTTTCCTTCCAACCTTCCCTTATTTCAGTGTAGACTGAACCAAAACTTTTGGACGAGCCCATTGACGATGGTAAGGGAAGATCGTCAGTTTTATGCTGGTTTTGTATTTTGTTGGTGTTTCAATTGATGTAGTTTTTGGTAGTCGATTGGGTCTCGTACACTCGCACACCGGTGCGGTGGTGCTACTATGTTAAAGCTGGTGGTGGTGGTATGTGAAAGTCCGTGCCAAGCAAATGCGTGTAGCTCGTCAACATAAAACTTGAAAGAAGTTGGTTCGTGAGATGCATGTTGTATGTACGAGTAGAGTAGTGAAGAAGCATCAGGGAAACCTTCGCTTTGACGAGATGCTACGCTGCTTGCAGGGCGTGGTCTGAAGGGGATTTCAATGGAAAAAATCATTTTTGGACTTTGATCAAGAAAGCAACTATATAGACAAAGGATCACATAAACTGAGGCTTCTCTATGTTAGTTTCGTGGTTCGTTTATATAATATGTATAAAATTATATCTTGTATTTGTATCAGTATCGTGGTGTGTAAGCAGACCAACAACGCAACCTTGCATACTACTCTACGTTACCTACACGAATTGCCAGTTTTGCCAGTAGTAGTAAGTAGTATAGTAGTAGTAGTGTGGTGGTAATGATTGTACTATACAGAGGAAAGAAGTTGCTGCTTCTGCTATGCTGAATGTTGTGTTTGTGTTGTTATGCTGCTTTTACATGTACATGTGTAGTATGTGTATAGGTTTCGTATAAATTATATGCTCGTGTACATTGTATATAGGTATGTCCCTTAAATAAAGAAATTGTAGGAGTATAGTAATATAATTCCTTCTTTCCTACTGTTTACATCATCATCAACATTGCCATTCGATACTGTTGTTGCTGTACTCTGTACATATACACAGTACACGCAGGCACACTAAAGAGGAGTTTTATAATAGCATGTTTTGTTGTTGAGTTGGAATAGTTGGATGGATAGAAGCAATAATGACTAACGTATTTAATATCGACTGGGGTTACTATACTGCACTAATCTTAAGCAGTACACAACAACATTAACAACACCACATAATATTTTATTATTATGAGCATCACAAGACACGTGACATGACAATTCTGCTATACGTATGGTACTGGTATGTATATAGTGTATGTATGCAAAAGTTCACTAAAAAGTTGTAGTAAAGTTGGTAGACTACACTCACTCGCTATGTACTGCAGAACAGAACCAGCTAGACTGTATGTGTAGTTAAACTAACAATGCATGTGACTACGAAAGAACCGTCTCTCGGTCTCTACATCACTACTACCCATTTTTGTTAACTTTTGTTGTATGTAAAGTATGTGTTTTATGTATACAACTTTGGTTTTGCCTACTTACTGTTAGGTACGTGTTTTTGGTATTGAACTTACTAGTTAAGCGCTTCTGGCTTAAGTGTGTGTACTATGAGTATAAGGCAGGTTTTGGTTTGTATAAAATATAGTTTGTATAAACTGCGCGTCTTTCTCTCGCCTGGGAATGCTGAGGAAGAACGATTCTATGTATCTGACTGACCTTAAGGGAACGCAGTTTAACATAGACCCTTTCATGGCTTTGTATTATACAAGTTCTCCTAAAGAGAACAAAATAATCAGTTCACCTTTTCTGCTACAACGTTAAGAACTAAAGACTTAGTTTTCAACATACTGTCGTCGTAAACACGGAATATTCACACAAATTTTTAAATGAGAATGAACTGAATGAGGAAATGAAATTGTAAGAACTAAGAACACATTTTTATGGTTAAGTAAACGAGCTGCTAAAAGTAGAGGACAAAAATACGCGTAAAACGTATAACGTAAGGTATTATTACTCCTCTTTTTACAACCTTGTTTTTATTCTTTTATGTGAGCGTGATAGAATAATATAACTTGTAAGTGTTAGAACATAGCCAGAATCAGAAAGAAGAAGAAATGACTCATTTTATTTTAATTAAATTTTTTTATTCCATTGACACTATTAAGTCAGTGTTATTGAACAATTAATTAATATTAATTGGCTAAGTATGTTTAGTTCCTGTAAATGTGTACTCTCCTAATCATAGTCGATGGATATCAAAACACTATAAGCTTAACGAATAATACCTTACTTTACAATATTTTGATAAATACCTTGATAGTTGATTGTGGTCTGAAATCGTTATCGTAGTACTTTATTTAAGTAACTTCACGTACTACCCACATAAACAGATCATCCTCGTCCTCGTACGATATTTAGTAAATGTGAGTACAATACAATACAAACTTCAGATTTGATTTCGAAATGACATATTTGAAATCGGCTTACTCGCCCAAACTGTAAATACGATTACTATTGGTACTTCTAAATTCAATTCTTCTCTTATAAAAACAGTTCACACGTATATTTTATTTTCTATTGTTAAAATGTTTAATTGCCGAAACCAACCAACCGAATGATTTGATTGGTTAATGTTTGCATACTGTTTCTTCACGTCAAGATCTATTCAATATGTTGACGTTGACGATCATTTTATACGTACCTTACCTTACCTATTGTGATGATTTTGAAATAATAAATGAAGTTCATTTCGCTTTAATTTTATTTGTGAACACCTTAAATTGATTTTTTCAAAACAACCAATTTGACTAAACCTTTTTTCATTTAAGATCATCATGCAGATATTTTTATATCGTAATAATAATACCGTATGTTAGTCTAAACTCTAAACTAAGTTTCCAAAATAAAAACTTTGTATAAACTAGTTTAACTAGTAAAACGTTTAGTTTAAATACTTCTGTATATCTTTGTCACCCGGAAATCATTTCTGTAACAAAATATTGAAAAAATGGCACTTTTGGACAATAAGACATATTAATGGATAATGGGTCGGGTAATAATCTCCAGACCGAAAAACTCTAAAAGCGTATTTGAGGTATATGTATATGGTGTAGCAAAATTCTTAATTCTCGTAATATACAATATACATATCATACAACAAACAACACTAGTTCTTTATATTATAGTCATAGTACAAAATAAAATATTTAAAACTGACACTGACACAAGTGACACAACTATCAAATCAAAAGTTGAACAAAAATTGGAATTAATCTATATGTTGAGTGATTTGGTGAATGAAACCAAAATGCGATGATGTGTACACAATTATTTTAGTTCGAATTCCCATAATTGTTTAAAAATGATCTTTTTATGCTTAAATACTGACCTTATGAGCTCACATAATATTATTATAGTCATGGTCATGGGGTGTTAGTTTATTGTGGCGGAAGAGAGAAGAATAAATAATGATGTTTGTGGGAATATTAAAATACAAACTGCTTCTTTTTAAATTTTCGTCTTCTGTTCTGTATGCCATTCTCAATCTCATCTTTTGGTAGTAATAAGAGCTATGCAATGTACATAGTATGTAAACATTATAGATAATGTTTACATACTATGTACATTGCAGATCTGTTGTATTGCTTTATGTGCAATACATACGACATACATGGAGCTAAAACAGATTACCTAAGTATATTTTAACAATAAGTAAGTAGTCATCTTGTATTTAGGTAATTGAACCTTTTTTGTGCCATCAAATTCTCTAACAGTCTGCGACTGGCAGAAGATAGATTCAAAGTTTAGCTATATCGATATGTCTTATACATACATGAGACCTGGCAAAGCAATAAAGCAATATTATTACAATATTTTAATATAACATTACAATAAGCTAACCAATGCCAAAGATATAATATTATGTAGGTTGTGTTTACTGTTTGTTAAAGTATATTACACGCATTCTACATTGTACTACTAGCAAACTCACATGATTAGAATTGGATATAAAATTCACACACACTATTATGGTTTAAGCACTTGGATGCATCTCCTCCACCCCTTAAGCGTATAAATATACGTCATATCTATAATGTATACACACGTAGCCTATGTAAGATTGTACGATGTTGCACGTTGTTATGTATTACGTCGTAGTAGTCGTATCGTGTCTAGTATGTGGTACGGTGGGGTCGCCGTAGTGTACCTAGGCAGACTAGTTAAATAATAAGTAATATCAAGTAATATGTAACTTAGGTACATTTCGTATAGCAGCAGTTAGTCTAGTTAGTATATACTCGTTTTATTGTTGTTAAGGTTGATAGTGTGAATGGTGGGACGGTGTGGGAGCAACATGATTCAATCCGAATCTGTTACAGCGCAGTTCGCCATGCGTCGAATCTACTATGTATATTGTGTGAGTAAGAGCGTACTGAGCCGCATAAAATATCAGTCCTGTCTTCAGTGTAGAAATTGTACATACAGGATCGTTTTTTGCTGCTCTGCACGTAAAACTACGTAACAAAATGTTTATATACAGCTTTAGCTTTATATTTTTCAGAGGGAAGCTCACAGACTTCTTTATGGGACAATACATTTTACTACGTCTCTTATTTATAATTATGTTATGCAATGTTATCAGTTATGATTATTTTACGATATTAAGAGTTAAGTACGGAACGGTCTTTAAGCAAATTATGTTACTTACAATATGCAGTTATCGGTGTGCGTCTAAGTGCACAAATCTTTGTAGGCAGTTTTGTTTTGAGAGATCTCTCGCTCTTGTAAGCCAGCTTAGATCCGGATGTTAATAGTACGGTAAATTGTATGTTGTATTCTTGTATGAGTTTACGACTGAGAGACTGACTTGGACAAATAAGTGTGTGTAGTAGGGAACTTGAGCTTATACTTTTCGAATTGAGTGTAGTATTATAAGTTATATCTACATTTTTTTTTAGAGACTCGTTGCCGTTTTGCATTGAGTTTTATATTGGCACATTATTTTAAGCAGAAAAATTAAATTTTCATAACCTATCATTTTTCCCTTAAACTCCCCCGAAATTATCAAAGTAAAAGAATTTTTCTCGAAATTGACAAAATATTGAAAAGATCCAAAAGAAATGTTGTTATATTTTACAATGCAAAACCCGTAGACTTTGTATTCCTGCTGTGAATGACTTTATTAGGTTGACAAAGTTAGTAATTGTCAAATTGGCTAACGTGCATGAACGAATTATTGTATCAAATTGTCAAATTTAATATTTGACACAGTTTAAGGACAGGTTATGGTTAGGGCAATTTTTCGATGGGCTAAGCTAATCGATGATTACTCTGGAATGGAAAGTCGAATTGAAAATGTCTAAATGTCACCTGGAAGCTAAAGATATGCTCTATCAGAACGTATATACTGTTTTATTTTTTTGAAAAAGAAATGTAAACTGTAGCAGGCATTTTCGAAGTCTTAGATTTTCTAGGACTTTCAAGACTAATCAAGACTTCAAAAAAAATGTAATGCTTCTTCCAACTTAACTTACATAAAAAAGGCAAAAATATTTTGATATGGAATAATCATCTTTCACATCCGAATACAAATACAGTATACAATATTATGTGTTGAGTAGAGGTAGAGCTACAATATAAGTAAAAAAACCGGATAAAGTATTAAATATAGTCAGGGAAAAGAGTGAATCGGAATGATGAGTGTCTTTAGTGTCTAAAAGAACAAATTGTCTTTCATTAGTCATTAGATTCATTATTTGTTGTTAATTAGGTGCTTAACAGCTCTCATATTTCAGTCCGATTTTTATTTGCTTGAGTTACTTGAGTATGTTGCAAAATATGTGTCTTTTTACAATTTTAGGTAATTTTCCTGCTTATAGCAGTGTTTCAAGTTTTGTATGTATAAAAATAAAAATATTATTTGCATGTACTTTTTTAAGTTACATGATAATAATATTATTATACAACTAAAGCCATAACATCTTTGAATTGAAAGAATTATATTAAACATAACGATCTTTCCGTGTGTAACCACATTTAGTAAATTACATAGGAAGTAAAGTGCTGATTAAAGGAAAGTATGCTATCAATTCACATGGCCAAACCTAGCAGGGAAACGCTCAATGCCAGTTAAGGAGGGATAGAGGATTCATAGAATAATTATAATGACTTGTCCAGTTCTCCAGTCCTGTATATTTTAATTAGATGTAAGAACTGGTGCATCCTACTGGTGTAAGAGGCTTCGACAATTACGATATACACAATTACAAGCCACTAACACAGCACATCTAGAAGTCATAAGACACAGTCTCACTCACGTGGAGTTGGGTGCTTATTTAAAAAAGAAGCTTGAAGTTTATTTACTTTTCTCCTATTCGCTATGCGAAGCTAATGTCAAAAAGTCAAATTGAGTATAGGTATAGTGCATGGTCTATATTGTATAAGGATTTTAATATGAAAATGACTGACTCCTCGTGGCCGTGGCGTCCGTAAACAAATTCAGGATACGACTATACGACGACTCAATGGCTCAACACACTAAATATTTTGTGAGTTTTGAGTATTAGAGTTTAGTTTGACACAGTAGAGCTATTGTGATATAAAATTGTGCTTTATGGCTCCAGATAGTCCACGTCAGACTAGTCGTTTGCTGTTGATACTAGGATACTTATATCCAACTAGTCAATAGTGCCTATGCATCGAAATGTAAAGTATTGCTCTTCTATGATATAATATCGTTCTCATATTAAATGAATACTTTTACACGCTATATGCACCTACCTAATATGTAACAAGTTAAGTTGTACGAAAGTATATTAGACATCCATACACCTAATGATAAAGACTGTTCATGCTGTATAATTATTATCTTTAATTTAAACGTTACTTATACACTACACAGAGTTACATTTTTATGCTGATGAAGTGACGAATGAACGTTTAAATAGTATTTTTTTATCAATAATACTACAAGCATTGGATTGAAGTTTATTGGTTAGTTTGCATTTGGTTGGTTAGCCTTGTTGACTGACGATCGCGATCATCATCGCATATCGGTTGCTCGTTTCTATGTATGTCACATTATTCATATCATGTACATTTGAGTCTATATGGGTGGTGGTGGCATGGCAAGTACGCTTGCTTGGCATAATATATGAATGTTCCAGTCAGCAGAAAGTCTCCGATTATGTTTAGTCATATTTCTGTTATTATCATATGTATAATATTATATTACACACACTATCTATAAAATTGTTCAGAACTACGACTACGTACAATTACAATCTACATTCCCCTGTCCTGTTTCGTTATTGGTTCCCATTTGGATAAAGCAAACCAACATTTTGACGTTGCAAATATCATACAGTACTCCTTAAATACGCCATGTGGATACTTGATACTGATACTGCACTGATATAGTTAAATTATGAAGTTGTCCAGCTAAGCTGGGCATGTAAAGATAATAGCAGAGGACTATGTCTATGTGCACTGGATGCACTGTACGAATAAACTTTATATAACATTCGTAGTTTGTGGTGTGGTCGTCGTTAGTAGTTTGGTTTATTTTTCCACTGTATTTTATTGATTAGCCAGTCGTTGACTTGACGAGTTGAATTGAATTGTAATGTTTTAACAGTTCACTACATACAGCACGAATTTCTATTTCATATAATATTATTCCCAAGTTTGTTATGTGATATACTAATACTATTAGTATTATTTTGGGTCGAATATTGTTCGCATGTTCATGCATGCTACTTTTTACTCGTACAAGTACAAGCAACGCAAGTTATAATTTTCGTGTACAACATTCGTAGTGTCAGTTCAGTATATAAATATTTCCCGAAATTGAAGAGTGAAAGTTGCCAGTGAAAAATACGTACTTAAAGCCATAATTGTTGTTGAGTTGTAAGTTGTGTGTAATTCGATCATGAAACTTACAATAATAATTACCTACATAATATTTTCTGGAGCATTGGTTGGATTGGATTTTACTCTGTGTGCTACTGCTGCAGCCGCATCATAAATCCTCCATAGGACCTTCTGAATAGATGTTCCAATATTTATTTAAAACTTCCCTGTTCCTTCGCTGTTATTTACATTACATGTGAGTTGTTTACTCGACATGGATCCAGACCTGGAATCGGTAATGTTATGTTGCAATAGCGCGGACCCACGCATTAGGAAAGTAGCATTTAGGAAGTTGGAATCAGCTAAAGAAGCAACTTCCTTTAACGGGACCAATGTCAACAGTGTTGTAGAAAACTCTCCCACATTAACTCATGATACTCAAGAAGTTAGTAAAGTTATAGACATAAAGCCAATTACTACGATTACCGGAGCTTTTCGTCGTGAAATTAAACGTTATCCTCCTATACCAAATTACTTCAAAAACGAGGAAAGGCATGTAGTGTATGATTATGGGTGAGTGCTAATAAAGTTGAGTTAGTTGAGGATATATCTGTACTCTGGACTTTTAACCATGAAAAGAGCATGAAAAACACTCATTTGTTGAGTATATCTCAGTGTAATGATCTAATGGAATTGGTGGAATGAAATGTTTGCAAATTTCTTAAAAAGTATTTCATTTTTATATTTTACACTATTACAGACATGGCCGAGTTCAAAGTGTTAAGCTGCTTTCTGAAGATAATTCGATACCCGGTGGTAGCATTTCGGGTGTTAACGGGGGTATTCGTAAAGGAAAAAGTGCTACAGTGGCGTTTATTGACATTCGTACAGCAACAAAAGCACTACGGGCTGTTAACTCAATGGATGGACAGGATCTACAAATTACATACCATGAACCTGGGTCAGCCCCACCTAGGGGTGCCCCACCATTAGAAACGCAATTATCTGGAGAAATAGCTTCTGTGGGTGACGTGACGGCTACAACGCTACCTCAGGGAAATGTTGGTGTTGGCCTGGGTCCTGGAACTCCAATCGGTAACGGTCCCATTCCAAGTAGTCCAGGACCAGGCATATACCGACAACAGCGGTTTCCTTTGCAACACGGGTAATTTCACTTTATTTTGTCCTTCTATTGTAGTTTTAAGACAAGGCAACCGTGTGACTATACAAATACCATGCTCTCATAAGATACATAGAATCATAGAATACATACAAGTAAAAGTATGCGTGCTGTGCGCATATTATTTGTATCTACCACTAACATAATTTTATATGTGCAACAGGATATGGAGATAGGTGTATTGGTTAGTGCGCAAAAATATATACTCTTATAGTGCGTTATTTTTGTCCACGTATTTTTGTAATTTATCAATACCATAATATTAGCTGTCTGTGTGTGTGTGCTATTTCCTTCGTACATACAATACGTACATTTTAATGAGCACGTAGTAATAATTGATAATGTTATTCAGGTGTATCGGCCGGTGTATGGTATGGTGGAAATGGTTGGTTGATTTTTCACTTTTCGTGTTTGGTTTTGTGGTATCTAGTATCTACTAGCTTACTATCTCAGCATGTTTTCTATCCTGTTCGCCCGTAGTGATGTTAAGTCGAAACCACAACGATGATACTGATGGGATGGCTAAATATGTTACACATAAAATTATTTCACCATACATTCACTTGAGTAAAACACTATCAGTATAAAACTGTTTGTAAAGTTAACTCACAATCAGTCGTATGAAATAGTCCACTCCATATTTATTTATGACTTATGATATGACAGCATTAATTCTTTATCGTGGCAAATAGATAGGTGAAAATGAAGTCAATGCGCAGCACATTTTATATTAACAAATAATACCTACCTTATCGCGTTCCGTTTCGGTGTATTTTATATTATTAATTACATACTATACAACTCACTTAATTTCTTACTACTGGTATTTTGTATAGGGTGTACTTTATGTGATTTCATACTTTTTGTATGATAGAGAGTGTACAGGTTGTGTAGTATAACTAATGTTTGTTTCGTAATGGTATACGAATATCAACGAAAACTGCAAAAATTACACATCGACAACAACCGATAAGGTGTAACCATTTTTCACGTTGGCACCAACTGGCAAACAGATTTTTATTATTGTCGGATTAAGTTATTATTATTATACTATGGTTAATGTTGAAAGCATCATAAAACACAATATTTTATGTATTGAAAAGAAAGTCCCGGATGTAAGCGAAGGTTCGGTTTCAAGTCCATGCTGGTTTCGTTACCCTACTAGTTGCAGTTTAGTAAAATCTAAATACACCAATTTTTGTCTTTTGATGAATCTCAGCTGAAGCTGTCAGCTACGTTTAATTTTGTATTGCACCTACAATAAAGTGTTAACATAAAGCTTCCATTTATTTCCATGAATGAAATGTTAAAAAAGAATACAAGTACAGCGTAAAAAATTTCCTCAAAAATCTGCATGTGGTTAAAGTAGACCCTTAAATTAAAAACTTTATAATTATGTTGAACACATTAAACTGGCAATCGTAAGCGTACAAGCAGTAAGTCTGGTCATTATTGCTTAAACAATTACACTTATTTGTAAGTTACAATATCTAATTAAAATGAATCTGAATGACTATGTGTTGACCTTCAAAGATTGTCGTTCTAAAAGGAATCACAAAATACAGCACTATAAACGAGAGAAGTCAATGTCGAGATGTCAATTTAATCGAAATTGTGTTTTAACGATTCTGTTTAAAAGACACTAGAACTATTTATGGTCAGGTCAGAATCTGTTTAATTAGCTACATTTAGGTTTAGCTAGACTCATTTTGCAGGCAATAAAACGGTTATAATATGTAATTGAGAAATTTTTACTCAATTCATAAAAGTATGCAATGCAACTCCTTGAATATGTTAGTAAAGTAGTGTGAAATATTTGCACTATTGAATTTATTAGAATTCCCATTACCATTACTCATACTTGTTACTTGTCTTTTTGTCAATTTCAATTAGTTGTCCATTAACCATTTTTACCATGTATGTTACGTACTCAGGCTATCAATGCATTGATTATGTGGAGTATTCTGGACTTTTACACTTAGCATTGTCCCAACCTAAGTTCCCATCTAAAGATTAGATGTAGGCTTTGCTACATTACATGAAGCATTGAACTTTATTATTGCATAAACGTATACTGCATTTCGTATTCCATTATTTCGTTTTTTCTACTGTTTGTTGAAATGTAAGTATTTCTGAAAAATTTCCAGTAGCAGGAGGTTCCATTGAATATTACAATTTTCATAGTACAGTTATCGTTCAAAAAGTCCGTCACATCCGCAACAATTTTTTTCCGTTAAAGATACCTGAACTGATGCATCCAACCAAAGGACTTACTCTGTAGGTATAGTTTATTTGAATTTGTCATTCCATGTATTACGTGAGAAGCCGGCGAACAAAGATTAGATAATGACTGACTTGAGTTATACTTACCTGTTTATGTTGAGGTGTAGCAGTAGTATTAAATAAAAAAAGGTATACAATGCTTATTCTTATTCTTAGAATTGAGAATGGAGACTTAATTATGGGTAAAGGTAATATACAATTTTATGTTTGGCAATTATTAATTATTACACTATAGCGGATACAATAAAAAGTGGTGTATGTTATAACTTTATTAATGATGTAATGTAATGGATATGCTGCTACAATAATTTATGTGCACTTATTACTACCTACGACTACGCAGAACCAGAATTGTGTTTTGTGATGCGAGGGTTAAGTATTATGATCTAAATATTTCGAAACATTTCAATTTTAGATTGTTTTCTATTAATTAGTAATACATTCGACGTAGTAGGTTCAAATGAATAACATATTGTAGATGTGTTATAAAAATATAAAATAGTATTACTGAACGTTAAACTGTCACTAACTAAGCCAGCAGAATTAGATTTTCTTTGCTACCTTTGAGGATGTTCAGTCAGTTCCTGGACACTGTCCAGTTAACTGAAGTTAATAGTATATAGGGGGTAGTATGGAAATAAGTATAAGTAAGTGCATAGTTGGGTGTAAGTGTTGGGCACAGACTGGGTTAAATTGTGTACCCACCTTTCACCTTGCCAGTAAATGAACATAAAAATCTCATGCCAACATCTTGTTCATATAAATCTTTAGTAATTGAATTCATGTGCATAAATCTTGTTAAAATAGGTTCACTTGTCAGCATGGTGTGTAAGCAAGCGTATTAAGCGTAAGTTACTAATTGTAAGCTGACACATAAATAAATGTATGTTTAATGTTACAGGCAATCGGAAGATTCATCTAGTCATTTTTATGATCAACCGAAAGGCTTTAGTCGAGGAAGAGGTGATGGTCATGGCTTTCACGGAGTCCGAGGCCGTCGAGAGCATCGGCACCCTTATCACAATAATAGACATTCTTTCCCCGTTGATAGGTAAGCAATTAAGTGGTTAATTTTTCGTTATAAGTTTAGTAAAGGTTTCAATGAATCACCATTAAATATTGTCAATTTGGTTTTGAAATTAGAAATTACCGTATGTCTTGGAATAATTATCCAAGCGAAGGGCGATTTGCCCCTCCAGTCCATTCCGAAGCAGACGAGAGAACTTCCGGTCCTGCAACACCGTCTCACCCACTGCCCAATGAAACTGGTCCAAAAGGACCACGACGCCCTGATTCCCCTGCCAGTTCTGTATCCTCTCGTCATTTGCCCAGCAAGAGACATAAGTCAAGGTATTTAATATCCACTGTTTACACATTCATGATTATTTTCGATTAACTGTTTAGTTAATAATTAGGGCATTCAACACGTATTTCCCTGATTTGCTTTGAATTGTGTGCGTTTTGAATATAATGGTCATGTTGTGTCTTGTGCTGAGTTTGAAATGCGTATTAATGTTGGACTTTGTTTAATGTTTTAACTAAGGTCGGTGAGTGAATCAGGCAGTTCAGATCGAGGAAGCAGTCCTGGGTCTCGGTCACGGTCTGGATCTCGTTCAAGTGTTTCCACAAGTGTGAGTTCAGGCCGTTCCAGATCTCCTCCTCATCATTCGTCCGGTCACTATTCCAGAGGAGGAACTACAGGAGGTCGCTACCACCAAAATCCATATTCTCGTCAACGGTATGTTTTCCTTTTGTATCAACTTTGTGCCCTGAGTTACATATCGAATTGGAACGTTGGAATTATAGGCATGCAAACTTTGCATATGATCTAAAAACTGTTCCGCAAGAGCTTTTGTCAACTTGTATGTTCAGCATGAATGATGTTAGCACAAATCGGGTATGCTATTAGGCGGCATAATTGTGTCGGAAAATGAATATATAATTTACAAGGTTACTATGATCTAATACATTTTTGGTCAAAGAGGCTTTGTAGTTATAATACCGGGTCATTGTATATTAGCAATAAGGCAAATTTTAATATTATACCCAAACGCAACTCCAACTCTATGTTATCCTTCGACGTGGGTTACTGTGTTGGTATTGTCACAATATTAAGTGTTGATAAAGCGTGTTTCGTCATATCGTTATATTGTATCTCTGTAACATGTTGTGTCGTGCTTGCTGATATATAGGTACAGTCGGTCTCGGGTGGTGAGCCGGCCTGCAGACTCTCGTGTTCGTCACAGTTCGCGATCTCCAATGGCGGCCAGTCCGTCTTCCTCGACATCTTCGTCACCTTCCCCTCATAGAAAACTTACAGTTGCTCCTCATTCCCCTTCTCATTCACCTTCGTCAGCTAAATCGTATTCTCCAAGGTATTGCTCATGAATATTGTGTCCTAAATTTTTTATTTCTTCTAAACATACATTGCGAACTTTTTTGGCTTTGTCTGTAATAATTTTGCGTATTAACGTAATTGTGACTGCTGTCATTCTATTTATGATTATGTGATCTGTGATGTGTAATCGTGCTGCATTGCACATGACATTTACTTATGAAGAGGCTTACTTGCTTGAGCTTGCATTTTAAGTATGCTTACTTCGTTAACCTTGGTCAAACAAAGATAGATTTAAAAAACAATAGTCTAGTCTATGGAGCATATCGAATCAAGAATCAAGATGCGTTAGTTAATATTGTCAGATCGCATTAAACTGTCTTACATGACCCAAAGTTTGAAGCTAAGAAAACACATTGCATACAATTCATACAACTGAAACTTTTATGGATATTAAATTATTTAGCCAATCCATTTTACCTGGAAAGGGACAGTAATTAACATCTTGTTATCTTACGTAACTATCTCTGTAATGTAATATGCAGTGTTTGTTGTGTGATGCATTTATTTGAAGCAGGTAGTTATCGTTTTTGCAAAGTTAGTTTACTATCTATGAATCCATGATCATTGATATCACATACATATTATTTAGAAAAGATATTTTCCTGTCTATCTTAAAAGTTTATTGTTTAGCGAGGTTCTGATAAATAGTTATGTGCATAGTGGGAATTTTATAATCAAAGGTATAGATAATCGGTACAAAGTTCGTTATTTTGCAATCTGGGAAAGAAATGTGAACATGCAGTCTTTTGACTCATATGACTGAGGTGAGAGTATATTATCTGTCTATCTGTATAGTTGCCTTGCATATCAGTAGGTTAGGTGTATTGTCCAGTCGATGAGTAAACGTATTTAGAGCCTTTTTTGCATGCAAAATCGATATTTTATGCCGATGACCATTCATCATGGGAAAGGTGAATTAATTACTAGATGGTTTTTGCAGCGCATAAAACGTGGTGGCAGTTGTATTGAAATCCCAAACATAAATCATTTCATGAAAGATATTTTTGGGCAGACTGTCTAACTACACTGGCTGGGCGTCTACTTTGTATACATGAGTTTTCATTTGTGATTGTAATTGCCATGCATTGTACAAACAAAAACTATCTAAATCTAAGCTAAGCTAGTACCAAGTACGACTGCACTGTGCAAAATGTAACTAAGCGTTTAGATTGGTCTTGGTTAGCATAAGACAGGTAATAGAGATTTAATATACGAAAGTAGTACATTCCTTGCACTACTTTGTGGCAAGTTTATATAATCAGGAATTGTTGCACTAAACAATGCAGTTTTAATAATTTAAAAATATTAATCATCTGAAATTACTGCTTGATAAAACTAAATCGATAAGTATGATGATAACCATCATTTTTTTCATCAGCTATGTGTTTTCATTTAACATGCCACAGAGATTCTACTTTTATATTGGACCGATTGTAATAATATTGGTACAGTAAAACAAAAGTAACTTAAAACTGCCGTGTACATAATTTGAGTGTAGTCTGTGTGTATACATTATGTGACTTGATTTCACTTTCACTTCATTTTATAATATCATCTGTATAATAATATTATTGGGTTTATGCACTTCAGAGGTCATCGAACTCCTGTAACTTACACCTACCTACTACATTGACTTGCATTCGTTTAGAGACTCTACTGCGTTGTGCATATAAAATATAGCTATGTAGTTGCTGACTAGTTTTGAGTTGGTTGTGCTTTAGATTTCATTGTGTTGTTATTGTTGTATTGCATCTACACAGGTACGTTACGTACACAGGTAAATCTAACGAGTAGTAGAGCTTTAGTTATTCTTGCAGTTATGCCCAGGCAGAGTTAACACTTAGCACTTTGCTTTGGAGCTATACACACAAGACACAGCCTACAACCACAATTAAGTATGTATGTACGTATCACTTCGTTTACAAGTTCTATCTATAAGTATATTGCAGTGAGTTAAGTATATTTTTTCTAGCATAGCATCTATGGTAATTTTGTAACGCAAAGTTTCGTTTTGCTTGCTGGCAGATTGTTATTATTATTGTAAATGTTCTGCATCAAAAATCTAGTTGTGCACCTTATACTCTATGATGCTGTAATGTAATGTGTAAGTATTAAACGAAATAATTATCACGTAACACTTTGCGAACAGTGCAATTTACTTACATTGTAAGAACAACGCAATTTAACCGAGCACCTCCCCAAACGTACCGTTCGAAAGATGCAGATTTGGTGGTATTATAATATCATTATGGTGCGCATAAAATAATGTTTGTACAACGAAATAATAGAGTATAAATATGTGCGACCCAATCTTAGGAGCATTTATTAGCCTGTGACGTATAGAATGCAATTTTTTGCAAGTAAGTGTGTAGGTGATTCATAAGCTGATATTTACCAATACACTGCATAATGTAATTGGTTTGATGGATTTGACATCAGATAATTTATGACTTAGGAAGGGACAGCAGTGATTTCTGAATTCTATGTATTCCATTCTATTACTAGGCGCTTGGTTAATCTTCTGACACAATCTGCCCAAGTTTCTTGTAAATTATAATTTAAAAATAACAATAGTCTGCAATATGACATGGCTTAGGTAAACTAAACCAATACAGATGGAAGCTCCATTACAAATACAATCTTTGTTTTGCAAGTTGTTTCTACCCTACCTGTCTTTATTACCAGCTAGGCGTTTGTATACCATCAGATAGTTATATGTATGTCCTGAAGAGATTTGCCTACTCTGCTGCTAATTTCCTCAACTGCTTCGTTGGAAAGATTGTCTTTATCATATCGGTTGAAACAAGATGCAAAGAAATTAGATTGAACTAAAAGATTTCGTGTTAAGTGAATGAAACACTTATGCGTCAAAGTATATATAGTTTCATGGTAGTTTCAGCATATCCTTGATGTAGATGAGATGAGAGCTGTATAAAGTCTAGTTAACAAAAGTTAACTTAATAAGACAGTTAGTTGTTTTCTGTGCGAATGGGGAACACAAGACTGTTTAACGCTTATATAAGTTAACAGTAAATCTATCATGCCATTTAAGTTTCTTGCTTTGTAGTTCACATAGCGCAATTTTCTTTACTCGCCACTTGATGGTTGAGTTTCTTGCTCTGTTTTCTCGCATGCTGTATAATATGATGTTTTCCATGGTCTGTTATTGTTATCATGTGTACACAGAACTTTTGCGTTGCATTTGTGTCTTCAGATTTCAGATCTAATGCAACAACAATTGGCGTTGGGCATTTCTACTAACATAGTTGTCCGCCATCGAGTGGCAAGTTTGCAACATTGAGAAGCAAACAACAGTTTAAGACGTGTATTATTACGAATAGGATGTAATGTAGAGTTTGCAATAAATAATGCATAACATTTTCGAATTGAAGATAGAACAGTAAACTTGACGTACCTCCTTACTTCAGAATTAACCCCGTGTAGTCATTGGACAGGAGTCGAGACTACACAACTGTCATGCATGGTTCGTATGAGTAAACTATACCACCTAGATTAGAAAATCCCATACCTTACCAAATTAAATAATTATGTCGAAGAAGAGTTACTTGCGTATTGCTATCCTAGTACGTTTATACACTCACTGTACACATAGTAAAGGTACAGTACACCTTCAACTCAAGAACTGCCTTTCTTCTGCCAGATAGGTAATGCATATTCCATAATAATATTATATAGGTAGCCCTACTCTAGTTTTTTATAAACCTTGACGGCTACTCCTGCAGCTAGTTCTTTTGTTTTTGCATTCAAATTTTTTAAGTTACCTAACCTATTTATATATACCAAATTAAAGTTAAATATATTTTCCAGTCGTGAATAATTATTGGCTTTGATATTAATTAGGTTAGGTTGCTTACCATATTTGGATAGTTTGATTGTATTCGTGTTTTTAGAGAATGTGTGACTGCAATTCTCGTGTAGGTCATTCATGAATTCATAATTACCATAAAGCACACAACGTAATGGACTAATTGTATGTCATTGAAACTACATATTATTCTGTTTGTTTTGTTTCGTGTGTATCTTCACAAATGCACTATTCAGAATGCATACGTTTGTGTTGTATAGTATGTTACTATCGAATTACTTATTAATTATTTAGCTCTGACAGACAGCTATTCCTCCTCAAGAAGAGTAAAGGTTGGGTTTACATTTCATGGTTAATAGTGAATAGGTGAAAACTTTACTGCGAGCATTTTTCTACGCAGTAATTTAGACACTTTGTAAAGGTATTTAATCAAGGCTGTTCATCATCAATTTATCATCAATGCAGCGAGGCACGAGACGAGAGTTTTAAAGTTATTGT
The DNA here is from genome assembly GCA_019776165.1 of Pogonognathellus flavescens. Classification (NCBI taxonomy): domain Eukaryota; kingdom Metazoa; phylum Arthropoda; class Collembola; order Entomobryomorpha; family Tomoceridae; genus Pogonognathellus; species Pogonognathellus flavescens. The sequence goes on from JABASD010000527.1 coordinate 21,137, forward strand.
TGTGTATTTAAAAATGGTTTAGTTCTGTACGTATTAATATTAATCTTTCTAATATGCAAGTTATTGCGTGCTGAAGTAGGAATTGCCTATCGCACTCGTAATAAATACGTTTGCAAAGAATTACTACGGCTGCACTGCTACTAATACTGTTTTAACAATAAATCAAGGTTAATTAAGCCATACCTACAGCTTTTTGCGTAAGTAAATGTCACAAGCTTCTAACAATTTTTGTTGTGATGCATGTTTTGTTAAGGTGTTGGTTTCTAAATGGGATTGTTTGTGTAGTATTTAGTGGTATTGCACAACTAAATACCTAATACAATGTATTATGGTTTACTGTAGTCGAAGTATAAATAATCAATCTGGACATCACCATCACAATCATCACCCCCGAAGAACACCTACGAATGCTGAATATCAAGCAGCGATTAGAATACGGAATTTACCCATAAGATCGTCCGACACTTCTCTTAAGGACGGTCTTTACCACGAGTACAAAAAACATGGAAAAGTTGCTTGGGTGCGAGTGACAGGATCGGCATCCGAGAGATACGCTATCGTCTGTTTTAAGTCAGTTGAGCATGCAACAAGAGCCGTGGCATTGTCTCAAGACAAACAATTTTTTGGCTGTAAAATTCATGTCACTCCTTATTACAACGGAAGGAGTGATGAGTCCATCGGCGGAGTAGATGATGAAAACAGGTGGGTATAGATCGCAAAAATTATGTAAATAGTAAGTAGGTTATGTGGGCGCATTCTATGGTGTGGTAGGTAAGATAATTACGGTGACAATTAAAGAAAGCATGGATGAATAAGCCTTCATCCATGGTTTTACAGAGCAGAACTATGTAAGTTTCCTGGGGAAACAATTTTTTGGTTGGCCAGACCGAATAACTATCTACGTACTTATCTGTAGTGAGATTTTTGTATGATTGCAAAATATGTAATAAGTTAAGTAAGAATGGAGTTGGAGTTTGAAAAGCAAGCCATTTATGTTCTATTTTTGAATTCTCTTACAGACCCATCTCAGAAGATGAAACTTCGAGTGTACCCACAAGAACCGTCCTCATCACTGGTCTTGATGCTACAGTAACAACTACCGAGCTGAAAGCTGCGTTTGATCAATACGGCGATATTGTGGTAAGTAATGTTGCAAGGATACTCCTTATTGTATAGACTGAGTTATAGATTTTCAAAGTTTACTTTTCTCATTCGTTTCCATTGACAAATGACTTGTGGAATTTCTACTAGATTGGTTTACCTATTATAAGTTTTATAAGCGTATCAAGAAGTTTCAAAGGTTTCTGCCTAAAATATTAGTCTTTCTAGTGTAATAACAAGTTGTGATAGAACCCCTGATGGCTAAATGTTTTCCAATTTTTCAATCAACAGAATATTGACATCCGAAAGCAAGGAGCTTCTACGCAAGCCGTTTGCGAGTTCGTGGACATAGCGAGTGCTATAAGAGCACAGTGGGGGCGTCATGTGTTTAAATCTAGAGAATCCAGGGTATCATTTTGTCGGAACCCAGTAACAAGTTCTCTTCTCTTAGACGGCACTGGTGGCATCCCCGAAAAGCAAGTTAGTAGCCACTGTTGTCAATATGGTGCTATTTCAAAAGTTGTCATGGACCCTGAGCGTATTATTGCACTTGTCCAATTTGAAGAGGTAAGTCAGATCCAACTTCAATCGTTCTTTTAGAAAAGTAGGGTATTACTGTTACTGAAACTGTCAATGGGAGAAAGGAGAAACATGATAGCGTATACCTTTATAGAAAAAGACAAATTCTAGGGATTATGTATAAAAGGTACGTTTGTTTCAAGTTTGCATATGAAAAGAAATAAATCGTACTGCTGCAATTCAAAAATACATGACATAAGCTTGTGGTTTGCATGATAAACTCCAATTTTGGCTTAATCGGCAACACGAACGTCACCAAAATGTTAACGTCACGCAACTGATTATCGAAATAATCGATAGAGCTAGAACTCTTTCTTTTGAGACACATTATACGCTTAGCATTCGTAAATGTTGAAGAAATTGAAAGGTTACACTAAAACTTGTAAACAGTCAGTGACAGTATAGTACTAATTGTAACTGCCTTGTCATTTTTATCCTTAACGTTTATTTATAACTTTTAGATCTCATCGGCTCAAACGGCCATCCGCGAACTTCGCAATTGGGTAATTAAGGGAAAACATCTGCATGTGGATTTCGCATCTGCCGAGGTTATTCGAAGATTTTTGGAACGGGTAACAAATGGTGTGGTGACTGGAGATATTTTGTCTCCGAATGTCCATGATATAACCTCTTCGCCAATTAACCCATGCGTAGGGACCTTGGGTACTTTGCCAAATGCATTTAAGGAGACTGGAGCAGGAATGCGTAAATTCAGTCGTAGAATCACTGTTGGAGATGAACATAAGTCAGCTTTTAATATTTATAGGTGAGAGTGTAGTTTAAATAGTTTTAGCATCATAACTTTTGTCAAATAGGACTCAAAACCAAGACGTGTGTTCATTCCATGTTCTAATGCAAATATTATGTTTACGCAGGCATGAATTGGAAAGTGATGGATTCAAACCTATGACTCAAATAAAAAGTTTTGATGATGAGCATTCTCCAGAAAGTGCCAGTTCACAGCTAGGTCTACATCGAATTAGCGCTGGAAATATAAGTGGTAAAGTGTTGACAATGGAAAGTGTTAGTAGAAACTGCCGAAGACATGATAGCTACACTAGCCCTGTGAGTCCAGACATGGATCATTCATCCGGACATGGCAAATTGCTGTCGAAGTTTGAAGACTCGAAGAGTAATGCTAAAATTGATCTCAGTTGTCATGAGACAGACTCCGCTGTGGTAACGTCATCCTCAGATGTGATCTATGTTGAGAAGGATGACGCTCTCAGTCATTTCGGCAGTAGTATTTCCAGTATGAATGGTGACGAGAAGCCTTTAAGCTTCGATCCTGGTATGTAAAATGTTTTAATATAATATTTATGCTCCTATATGTAATATGTGGTTGTATAATAAATATCTAGCCGTCCCCGTTAATGTTGCTTTCACCAAAACCAATTACGTTGTAATTCATTTCTTTAGGAAGATAGCTGTGTATACATAAAATACACGTATTTTTTGTGAGCGATCTTAGCTTCTATTATACTTCTGTCCGTTGTATCATCAAGAGTATCTCAAGAGTATATCAAAAGAGACGAAAATTAGAGAGCAATAATGAACTTAGAATACTAAATATTATTAGTTCTATTCTTTTGGGAAAAGTTCTTCTTGCTCATTTCAGGGTAGTAATGTAGGTAACGAGCCTGTCCAGATAAAATTTTCAGTTTTGATTGCATTAATGGTGTGTGTATATAATCCTCATGGGTATTATGTATGTTTTGTCCAAGTCCTACTCTCCTACTGTGCTTGTAAGTATATAGTATTATGTGTAAAATGTAAGTGTTTATTTATGTGACGGCACTCGTTAACTGGGGTTTTATTATTGTAATGTAAACAGTGTGTTTCTATTCTTATTGTGCAGTGGGTGTAAATCGTAAGTCAAGTGTGTCGAGTAACAAGTCTTCTATAATCGTGACGGTGGACGGTGTATCAAGCACATCACCGGAACCGAAAACAGAAACCGTCCGCAAAGCTTCTCCTGATCCTGGCATTGGTGTTGAATCAACTCCGAGAATCATTAGTGATATGCATATTGTTACAACCGGTATGTGCTATCCAATCGTCAATTTCTTATAGCCTATTCTATATTGTGAAATATCTTTTTCTACATGATTTAAGTGTTTGTGAAGTGTAATAAACGTGTGTATTTTGTAATAGAAGCATAGCTTCTAAATGTGCTGCTTGATGCCTTTTTATTAAGAATTTGTCATAATACTGTGTTCTCTGATAATTCATTAGGTTTGTCGGATCCAAGAAAAAGGTCAAGTGAAAGCAAAGTTCGGCGCTCCTCTGCTGACTCTGGAAATAACGTTACAGTTTTGAATTATCACCATGGCCAAGTTAACCCTTCTCAAATTAGTCACGGTACAATTTCTGCTGGATCTCCTTACTCTTCTAATCTCAGCCACAACCACCATCCCGATCAGCAGCACCCATCCACTGCCGCTGTAGTATCAAATACTAGCAATCCCCTTGGAAGCGATGAAAGTGACGATCGCCCTGGAACACCTCTTTGTGATGAAAATCCTGAAAGTTTTTCCAGTGCTGAGAGCACTCCCGCCAGCATTAAATCGCCTCGAACTCCAGGTCATTCCGTCTCCAGCAAAACGGATCCGTTGAGTTTGCCTTTACCTGAGTTTGCACGACAAAGGTCAGCAAACAACAACATGACAAACATGGCAAATATGATGAAAGAACCTCTGCATTCTGCTGCCCGACTAAGTCGTAGCTCTAGTGAAACGAATATTATTAAGAGTCCGATTAAGTCCCCCACGGGAGGGTATGTTGGTGCATCTGTGATGACATCGTCGGCTAGTGAGAGTGAAATTTTTTCTCCTTCGCCTGTCGTCGATAATAACCTTTCTTCCTTTTCCTCAACCACAAGTACAAATTGGCGGGATGATCCGGTGGACAAGAATAGTAGTATAACAGTTGAAAATTCGTGTATAGGTTCACCGATCAAGGGTGACAGTGCTAGTGTAGTATTAAGTGGTAGTAGTAGCCGTGGTAGTAGTGGTGACATTAACGAGTTGGGTCTCTCTGTCCTAGACAGTAAATCGGATAAAGATGGTATTAACGAGAATACTGAAGAACTTAAGGGGGTTGGCACGGGTTCCTCTTCAGATTCTGAAGGGGGCTCATCTCCAGCAGGATCTCCTGTGGGTGCGTCATTGGATGAACGTATTAAAAATCTGTATGAAAAGTATGACCAGTGGAATGGTAATCGAACTACTGTTAGAGCTACAACCGTTCCGAGCTCTTCTGCTTTGGCTAGTTCTTGTGCTGGTCACGAGAGCTCAAGCATGAATCTGAGTAAATCTTCATCGACGGAAGCCGCACTGGATAGTTGTACTCGATTTATGCGGTCAAGAGCTGTTAATCTAGATGAAATGTTAAAACAACCCTCCGATATCGTTAAGTCCCTTTTAGCCAAGAGATCAGTTTTTGACGAGGATTCAAAAAGGTTGGAAAACTTTGAAGACAAGTATGAAGCCAAAACAGCCCTTAATTGGAGAATAATGGCTTTGCAAAGATCAGTGTCAACCGCGTCCAATTCTTCAACCTCGTCTACCACTTCTGTTCCCGCCCAAACACCTCCCCCTGTTACTCCAACCACAACCTCTTCGACGAATAGTTCCAGCTCAAATTTTCCTACTACTACTACTCCAAGGCTCTCATCTTCAATTCCTCCGCAGACAACTGCACCGGGAAATCTTGCCAATTCGTCACTGAAGCCTGCACATCCTCAACAATGTCAACCAGGAAACCTTGTGAGTAGCACTCTTAGTAAACCGAAAGATCTCAATTCCACACCGGGAAGCAGCAATCCTGGTTCAGGGCTGTGGCCCAAATCGGAGCCTAATATGTTGACAAAGGGCTCAGTGAAATCTACAACATCGTCCACTTCATCGCCTCCTCCGGTGACGCCAAACAGCTCTAAGAGTACAAACCTTCCACAAACATTTCCACCGTTCTCTGTAAATACAAAATCCGTGGAAACGGCGAAGTTGACATCCGTGTCATCTTCGACCTCCGCATCATTGTCTGTTTCGGCGACTGTGTCAACGACAAAGACACAAGAAATTCAAAATCATTCCTCTTCCACGCGATCGCAGTGTAAAACAACATCTGCAGTTTCAAATCCAACCACCTCAGTGTCACCGTCAGTTGGCGCAACAAATGTGTCGGTTGGTAGTACGAACCCTGTTAGTACTCCAAGCAATGTTCAGTCAGGCATCCATCAAGGCATACCGCGGATTGTAGAACGTTCACAAAGTCTCGACTCTAGGAGGAGCACCACCGGGTCCACAAGCAATGGAGGTGTCAGTGCAAGTGCGGGTAATAGTCCCAGTAGCAGCTCCAATTCTGTTACACCAGTATCTGGTGCATCTGCCAGTTCCAATTCACCCAATCCTCCAAGTCGTAGAATCAGTGTGGACTCTCATTCCTCATCAACTCATAACAGCAACAGTAGTCATAATGGGAGTAGTTCATCCAATCATGTTGATAATAATACATCACACAAAACCAAGGAAATTCAGCCTTTCCATTCGCGGAAAACAAGTGAGACCACCGCCGATTCCGGTGGACATGGAACAAAGGAGAAATCGGTTCACAAAATTGCAGATTCACATCATGGTAAAGAAAAGGGAATTAAAGAGAAGGATATTCTTCCGACTGCGATCTCCAGTTGTACTCAAAGCAAAGAAGTTCAGTCCAAGAGAAGCGATTTGAATTTGATTAAAGAAGAAGCTTCTAAAGTACAGTCGGTACATCAAGAGACGACAGTTGCTGTGGTTGCCACAGTTCAAGCGTCTTTAATCCCGAACAGAAATGAAGTGGTTGGTTCGTCGTCGAAAGATTCTAAAAAAGAAAAAGAAAAGGACAAAAATCGAAGGTCAAGTGGCTCTTCTGCTCCTGTTAGTTCTCATCATAATAGCAGTAGTACTAATAATAACAGCAGTGTAAATGCTCAAGGTTCAAATCTGAGGTCAGATTCTACACAAAGTTCTTCATCTGCAAAATCTTCACATAGTCGCGGAGAAAGAAAAGAGCGCAGAGAGAAGGACAAAGAGTCCAGAAATAGTGTGTCATCCAATACTCCATCGACTTCAGCTACTCACGGAGATAGTGCGTCAAAGCATGAGGAATCTTCTGTAAACATTGTACAACATGGACACCACGGTCATACTCATAACAGTAGTCATCACAGAAAGGAGAAAAAGGAAAAGGATAAAGAGCATATTGATGCGAGTGGAACCGTGGGAGGTTCTTCAGCCGCCGTCTCGGGCTTGAAGGAATCTCATAACCATAAGAAAGAAAAGGATAAAGATAAGGAATTAGGCAAGGTTAAAAGACGGCTGAGCTCCCAGGATAGTGAACAAGGTACTTTACTTGATTTTCTGCATTATTTACATATGATTTGTAGAGCAATTCAATGAATATTTGCATCTTTTCATCTCATCGCAAAAGTTTGTATTTTACTTCACACTATAGCGGTTATGTTGTCCATTTTCTTTGGTTTAAATGCAGTTTGTGTCTGCCCAGTGTTTAAAAGCTTAACATGATATTATAATAAAAATAAAAATAACATTAATTGCAGATCACAAAAAGGTTAAGTTGGAAAAAGACAAACCATCAGAAGCACGAGAAAATGCGATATCGGAGCTACCTCATCCGCCCCAAAATCATCATCACCATCACAGAATTAAAAGTGGTTCGACAAGTGAGAGGAGAGAGTCTCGGGACTCTTGTTCTAGCTTGAAAGATAAGTCGGGAAAGGAAAAATCGGAGAAAGAACCGCAATCATCTAAAAGTGAGAGATCTGTGACGGCAAGTGCTACAGATAGTGGCAGTGTAAAAGATTCCAAGGAAAAGGAACATCATCACAGATGTAAATCTTCAAGTTCCTCTTCGAAGCATCACCATCATGGAGAAAAGTCTCGTAGCACAAGTGAAAGCCATTCCGTCTCTCATTCCCATAAAAAGGGGGATTCTTCAATATCTGGAGATAAAGAGAAGAGTAAAAAGGATAAAATCAGCCCGAGTAAAGAGAGCTCCAGCGGAAGTGGAAAATCGTCGAAACATCATGGACACAGTAGTGGGCATCATAGTAGTTCAAGTAAAAGCAAAGAAGGATCTAGTTCCAGTAAAAGTAAAGGGAAAGATAAGGAGAGAAACACGAAAGAAAAGGAAAAGCAAAACAGTGGCAGCATCATAGATTCAGGTGGAGAAAGTGACGGTAATAACAATCCTCCACATACCTCGTCAAGTAGTCGTTTGGCTAGTGCTTCAAGTGGCAGCCACGAAAAAAGTAGCCGAGATAAAGATAAGCACGAAAAAGAAGGAAGCTCCAAACGGGATCGACACAAGTCCGGTGGTGATAGCTCATCTGCTCCTGGTGGAAATGACTCGGTGAAAAGTAGCAGTCGTAGCAAAAGCAAAGACCAAAAGAAGAGAAGACGTTATGTAATTGATGAAACCGAATCTTCAGACTCTGGTAAATAATTTTATGCAATGTAGTTGTGTTTATTTTAAGTTATGTGTTTGACATGAAAGAAATCCGTGAACAATGTGTTGTGGAGTATTGCATTATTCAATTTCACATGTTGTATTACAGATGACGACGATGACGAGAAGGCAAATAAACATCACTCGATATTTGAAGTAGTGATTGATGAGTATGTTTCAATGTATGATAAAGTAAAAGCTCGATCTAATCGAGCTTGCAAGAACAACTCTACTTCAAAACAACAACAAGAAGAGCAACGGAAACAAGATAAATTAAAAGAACAATTTCAACAATTAAAACAATCACGGTAAGTATTTATAAGCAATTTCTTCGATTAATTAGAGCTATTGTTTGAAACAAGATTTTTGAAGTCTTCCATTTTTCTGATTCTAATTTTCTAATCATTCAGAGCGAAACGTGAAGAGAAAAAGAGGTCTACTTCAATTGAAGAAAGAAAATCTTTGGCCAACACTTCATCTGATGAAGGATCTCAGTTAGATTTAAATCATGATTCAGATGCTGGTGAAAGAGAAGTAAGCAAGCATTATAGTGAGCACGAAAGAGAAAATACTAGGGAGGAACAACGCGATCGCGATACGGATCATGTAGCTGCTATGAATACTCATTCCTCTGACGATGGTGAACATCATAGTCATAAAGGAAACAGTTCAAAGGAGAAATCAAAGTCAAAATCTCGAATGAAATTAAAAAGTCGATCGAAGGGCAAAAGTAGTAGCAGTGAAAAGGGAAGTAGCAAACAAAAGGGCGGAAGACGTTTTAACAAATCTTCTCCGCACGGTGAAACTTCCTTTCCTCCTTCTAGTTCGACGATATTCTTTTCTCACTCTGATGACGATTCTCAAGCAAGTTCTCCACAACTATTACCACCGGTATCGAAGAAGCGTAAGCTCATGAAACACATGAGTAATGCATCGTCCTTGACGAACGTATCCTTATCGGTTGACACAAAATCGTCAGACGAAAGCTTGTCCGAATATGAAACAACCAATTCAAAGAAAAGTTCTTCTTCTCAGTCATTACGAAATCGCGGTCAGCGTCGTGGCCAAAAAATAAAATTGCGCTCAAAAGAAATTTACTCCGATTCGGATAGTAGCGAAGCAAATACAAACGTACCATCTACAAAACCAGTGTTACCAGCTTCATCCAAAGTCAAAATGAAAGACAAATCGTCAAGGCAGAAAAGCATGAAAAAGTCGCTGTTTGATTCATCCGAATCTTCCGATGCGGAGCAGGTTAGCGCTCCGAAATCTGCTCCTGTTTTGAAAAAGGAGAAAGAGAAGGAAAAGGAAAAAGATAGAGAGGTCAAAGAGAAAGAGAAGGAGAAGGATAGTAGGGAAGGAAAAGATAAGGAAAAAGATAGAGAGGGAAAAGAAAAGGAATCATCTAAGCCTTCTAGTTCCAAAAAAGATAAAGAAAGTAAACCTGGTTGGACAATCAGCAGTCGTAAAAAGCATCATGGACATTCCTCTGTTTCCAGCAGTAAAAGTTCTAAGTCATCAAGGAAACAAAGAAACAGTAGTGGAGATGTAAGCTGTGATATTGGTGGACATTCTTCTATAAGTAAAAGAGAGTCTGGTTCAACTATGGAAGATTTTCTTTTCGGTCCAATGACATCATCATCTAGTTCCGAAGCAGATGAAAAGCCGCATGATTCAGAGCATGAGAGGCCGAAAACTCCAACTCCTATAGTGACTTCCATAAATGTATGCATTTTCTACTTTAATTGTACTTTGAATAATTAAATCGGGTTGTTTTAATATTTGTAACTCATCTATTTATGCACAACTTTTCAGATCTTTGAGGAAACGCCTGTTACTTCCAAGAAATCTAAAAGCGGTCGATCTAAGCAGCGGAAAATTTCTCTTTCTCAATCTTTCCTTAGCTCGGTGGAAGAGAAAAGTGTGGTTGAACCTACCAAAAAATCTGTTGTGGAACCTCTTGCTCAAGTTAGTTCATCATTTGGTAAAGTAATCACCTCTGAAAAGAAAAAGAAGAAACATCATAGAGAAAAGCGATCTAAACGCAATGAAAGCCAAGAAGGTTCTACATCTGGCATGTCATCTGGCAAACACGATTCTGTTAAACAAATTAAGACTGAACCCGTTGATTACGATTCGCTTTTCAACTCTCCAGCAGGATCTCCAGTAAATGTTGTTCCCACCGTTCCCACTGTCAGTGTAGTTATAAAACCAGAAAAGGAGAAGAAGGAGGAGAAGGAGAAAGACATAGTGACAGTTCCCATAGTTCTCCCAACACCTACACCTAGTTCATTCGAGTTTTTTGGACTTGATTCTTCTAAAGTTAAGCAGTCACCTCCACTTGAAAAAGTTAAGGATCCTGTGTTGGAAGAATGTGTGGCGGCAATTAAGCAAACAGGGATGTTTTCAACAGATGAGGATGATGACGATGACGACAAACTTAAGATCGACATTAATGAAGCTATTATCGCTTCATCTGTAGAGCCTGAAACAGAAGCGGATCCAATAGAACCAATTGTTGTGAAGAACATAGAACCTACACCGGAAGTAATAGATGAAGAGGCTGTAAAGGAACAAAAGCGTTTGGAGGAAGAGGAAAAGAAATTGCATTCTCTCTTTGAACAAGACAAGGCAATAGAAAGCATTGTTTGTTTAGATAGAAAGTCACCACCACCCCCAACTAGTGTTCCTGAGGATGAAGTTAACAAAGACGAAATACCAAAAGATGAAGCAGCTATTTCTCAAGAAGAAACTGAAGATGCAGTGGCCGCTCTGCTTGAAACTCTTGAAGGAGACGATACTGACGATGTTAGTGTATTGGCTCCTCCAATGGCTCCTCCTGGACCAATTGAAAAGCCATCCGTCGTCAGTTCCACATTAGAGTCTCCACCAACTCTCAGAATCATCGAAGACACTCCGCAGATGGTTGAAGAGGCTGTAAGCAACATTCCTGCACCTTCGGTGCCAGAAACTTCTGTTGAATCTGAGACAATTACTGTGGTAGAGCCTGACGGAAAAGTACCAGACGTCAGTTGGCCATACGACGATAACAAGTCACCCAAAGATCTGGAAATTGACGAAGGGGATTTACAAGGAAAAGAAATTGAGAATGCAATTAATGTATTGGAGCAAGATGTAGTTGTCTTAAACGACGAAGGATTACCGAAAACACCTGATATAGAAATGAGGAAATCATCCACCGAGTCAATACACGAGGAAATTGTGGAGGAGAAACAAAAGCCTGTACGTCGTGCTTCGTCACACACTGAATCTCGAAAGGGATCCAGTGATTCTCCTGTGGTTGAATTAGGAGCTAGTACTTCTGCTGATGTTTATGAATTCCATGATTCGGACGATGAGAAGAGTACAAAGAAATCTCAGCTCACTCATTCGTCACGACACACTCCTCCAATACCAGTCCCAACTGTCAAATCGCCCGTATTAACTCCTGTCGTTCGCCACACTGTTGAACCTGCAGAACCAGAATTGAAACCACCAACTCCACCTATTACCATTGTGGCTCCTATTCCAATTCATACTCCGGTTTCAATACCAGTGTCTACTCCTGTGACAATTGCTGTGACAACACCAGTGACTACTCCTGTCCCTGTGACTACTCCCGTATCTACACCCGTCTCAGTTACTGTATCTGCTCCAGTAGCATTGCCAGTTCCTGCGTCTGTTCCCGTACAGCCGCCTGCATTGCCACCTGTTGTTGTTGCTCCCTCTGCTCCAATTCCAATTATTTCATTGACAAAACTTCCAACTATGGAGATTCCACAACCTCTCAAAATTAGCTTACCCTCCACCTCACCAGCGGCGACGACACGTTCAAAGACGCCTACACCACCTATACAAACGGTTGCTTCTACTCCTTCTAGATCTACCCTAGATGATACAATTGATGAAGTGGTGCGTAACTTCCAACCCCAAGAGGAACCTGAAACAATAATTTCGCTTCCTGTCGTACCCATGCCAAAATTTTCTCCTGTAACTCCTCAAGTGGCGGCGTTAATTAGAGGACGCACTCGATCTCATAGCAAGGACAGTCAATCCGAAGATGTACCACCAATATCTACAATGGCTAAGGTTGTCATTAAAGAGGAATCAGCATCACCCAGACAGAGTTCAACACCAGTCCCAGCAGTCCCTACTTTGGATATTACAGCAAATGTTGTTGCCATTTCTAGTGGAAACCTTGTAGCTCCTTCGGCAGCGAAAGATAAAGATGGTAAGGAAGGACCGTCGGAAACGGAAACATTAATCGATCCTCAAACTGGAATTTTAATGCCAATGATGAGGCAATCTGAAGAAGGTCAATATATCCCTCTGATGGGACAGTCGCAAGATTCTCAAGCTCTGAAAAATCCACAAACTCACCAGTTACCTCATCAAGTGTTACAAATGGCAAATCCTATTAGAACTGCTGAAATGATAACTAAAGCCATGGAGAGACCAACAGTGTTAGAAAAATTACCGGTTCAACAACAGATACAGCAGCAACAACATCAGCAACAACCTCCTACGCCAGTGTTGCATCAAGTTCCAATTCAAAAGAACGAAGGACTTCCAGCAATGCTAGCTCAACAACAACAGCAATTCCAACAGCAACAGTTAATTCAGCAACATTTTCAAGCTCAACAATTGCAGCAGCAGCAGAAGCAAATGCAGCAACAGTATCAACCACAAGACCATAAGCAAAATGTTCAATTCATCCAAAGTGTACAACAGCAGCACCAACAGCAAAACTTAAAACCGCCAGGACAGCTACAGACAATTGTTATGACAAGCACTGCTCCACCGTCGTCCATGCATGGTGTAAATACGAAAACGGCAATTATTTACACATCAACTGCGGGACAGTTTCACCCTGGTAAACCTGCAATTACTGCTCCTGTGACTGTTCATGCATCTATGAGCGGAATAACATCTGCCCCAACAACTGGGTCTACTTATGTATTGTCATCTCATCAAGTCAAGCCTCCAATGGGAAGAGGAACTAGCCCGCAAGTACCACCACAATCGGTTTCAACTACGATACAAAGACCTGTCTTTACATCATCGAGTGGTCCACATAGACCACCAGTTCCTTTCCACATGCCTTTGGTTCGACCACAAGACGCTCAACCACGGCCTGTAATACGGCAACCACTCCAGCATCCAACACAAATGGGTGGACCATCTCCAAATCAAATGGGTGTAGCCCCTCCCAATCAAATGGGAGCTAATCCAGTCCAAGCTCAGTTGGTTCGAATACCACAAATTCCTAGTGCTACTACAATAACGAAAATAAATACAGGATTAGAAGAACAAGCAAGAAAAGCATCAATTATTCAATCACATTCGAATGTAATATTGACCTCTACGGGCGGACCCTCAGTTCCTGGTGGGGCAATTGTAAGAGCTGTGGTTACATCTCCAAATACTCAGATTCAAATGACTCACCAGCAGCATCAACAACATCAAGCTCAAACCGAACTATTTAGAAGATGTGCAGAAGGGGCCACTATCGGCAGAGTACAAGTAAGACCACCTTTCTATTATTAATCTTCATTTTCTACGCTAATATTTATTTTAGCAATATAACAACTACAATAGATTTTATGTACTGTCTCCGTTTTATATTCGTTTTATACTAATATTATGTTATACCTTTTAATAACCAACAGGAGGCTATGGGTCCATCACAACCACCGAGAATCGATGTAGGAGGAAGCGTTGTTCAAACTGCAGCTCCAAGTCCAAAAGCCGGTCGTGTTCCTCAACAGCATGAACAAACACCTCCGCAATCCACACAGCAAAGAATCATCTCTCAACATCACCAAGCAATTCCCTTTGATTCTATGGTATGTTATTTTTTCTTGTATTCTATTTTTATTTAACTATCCTCGCCTAGACATAATATTATTTGATGGATATAAGTTGTAGTTTGGCCTTTGTTGATTTAACAACTAATTTTAACCATCAGTAGCAATTAGTATTCAAATATAAGGTAAAATCGGATATTTGTTAAATACTTAATGTGGATTTACAAGAAATATTTTAGGTAAATAATAATAACAGTAAGAGATTGAGGAATTGATTATTACTCCGGTACTTGACCAATTTAGGATAACTCTTGTGCTGTCCCATTGGATTTGGCATCACCTCTTAATCACTCTCAGAATAAAACGAGCGTTAAGTCTAGTAATTCTACTTCATCCACTAACAAAATTCAAAGTGTTATCTCTTCATCACCTCCATCTTCTTATTCTCATCTTGGGGTACAGGTACGACATAGTGGATTTAGACGGTTCCGTTTGTGTACTGTGCAGTCTTTAGATTGAGTATTGAGTAGAACAGTCCGCATTTTTAACATCTTGTTCTTTTTTATTCTGAGTTGCAAAACAATAGCTTTGTATTGTAGTAGGTAAACTTATTCCCGTTTTAGTAGTTGTTATTTTCATCGTGGTGCAGTAATATCAATGATTTTACCTTTTGTTTACGTTGGAAAACCAGATATGCCAATAGTTTGTATTGAACTTGACTTGGCTTGTCTAAGTACGCACAAATGCGAGGAAGCAGGAAATAAATCAACTTTAGATCGAAATGAATGTTTTTTTTTCAAACTTTCTTTATTGAAGAAACAGTACATATATACAGATTGAACATACAGATTGTAAAGTATTCAAAGAAATTCTAAAGTTGTAGTTTCCCTTCGAACACACCATAAGTACATTGCCGGGTTGCATGTATCGCTACCTCTATTTTTGGACGTCATGTGTATGAGTTAAGCTATAGCTATTAAGGTATACCTAATCTTAAACGTGCTTCTATCATTGTAACGTAATTTTCTGAATATGTTGCAGGGAGACGTACGGATGGTACCTCAACACGTCCGTCAGCCACAAGATTCATCTCCTCAGTACATTCCAAATCAGGGAGGTCATCAACAAATGGTGTACCCACCGCATTTTATTCCAGTGACTATTGCGGGACCAGGGGGAGCAAATTTGCCAGCTGGACAGTCTTCACCGTATGGGCTTAGAGTTGGACCGAATGACAAGCAACAGCAATTACCGGACGGCAAAACGATTATGGAACATAAGGGTGGAGCCGCTTTAGCAATTATTGAAAGAGACAGATCCCCACATGTGCATCCTCATCATGCAATACGTCCACACTTGCAATCGCCTCATCCCAGTGATCAGCGAGGTTCAGATTCGCCAATGGTCACCGCTGTGTACACTGGTGCACAAAGGATCCTGTATCCAACTCCTGTTCCATCTCACCATGCACCTCAGGCACCGCCTCATCATCGACCGACGTTTTCCAATCCGTACGCTGATCTGGAGGAAAGACCTTACTCACAGTCCCCGTCTTATATGCCTCAGTATAATGAGAATCGTTCAGCAGCTGTTGCGGCGGCTGCTGTTGCCGCTGCTGCTGCAGAGAGAGACATGCCTCCGAGGGGAGTAAGTCCTTACGGAGTTCAAGTTAGTACAGTTGGAAGAAGAGTTTCCAGTCCACCTCCAGCTCACAACTTAAGATACAGTGGGCATCATTCACTGCCAGTAGCTGACGCACCCTCTTCTAATGACCGCCAAAGGCAAACTTTAGTTCAAACACCCCCTCATGCGAGCCAAGTACCTCCACAGGGCGATTCTCTACTGATGTTGTTACAGGTAAGGTTTCTAAATGTCAAAAACTTGAAATGTACTGTGGAATGTGGATTGAGTCTTAATATTTGTTTTTCTCTTTCTTTGTAGCGATATCCGATTATGTGGCAAGGATTGTTAGCGCTCAAGAATGACAATGCAGCATGTCAGATGCATTTTGTCTCAGGGAATATGAGTGTTGCTCGGGACTCACTGCCATCCAACCCTGATGGGTCTATTCCTCCTCTTAGAATCTCACAGAGAATGCGTTTGGAACAGACACAATTGGAAGGTGTAGCCAGGAAGATGCAGGTTTGTTATATGATTTGTTACAACTTTCCCTTCTTGATAAATGTTGATTGTAAAATGAAAGGACGATTTTGTAAATTATGTATTTGTAATTTGTAGATGGAAGCAGAACATTGTATGCTGTTAGCTTTACCTTGCGGTCGCGATCACATGGATGTACTTCAGCAGAGCAACAACCTAAGGCACGGTTTCATAACGTACTTACAGCTGAAACAGGCTGCAGGAATAGTGAACATCCACCATCCAATTTCACAGCAGCCTGCGTATGTCATCCACATTTTCCCCTCTTGTGATTTCGCAAATGAAAACCTGGCTCGGATTGCACCCGATTTGCTTCACGGTGTGGCTGACATTGCTCATCTTCTTATAGTCATTGCTACAGTATAAATATTCAGGTTCCATTGTCCATTAATGTTAGAATTTAATGTTCATAGGCTTAAGACAATTCTAAACGATTCCTGCCTCTCTCTATGTATACTTACAAACATTTGTTACATCTACTAGCGTTGTAATGTTAAGGGAGAGGATTATTTGAAATCCATGTTTTTTAGTAACGTAACATTATACAGTACACATTTATGTGTTAATTGGTAAAGTAGGTTGTTGTCGTGTAATGTTTTTGAAAACAATACCGTTTCATAGGTAGAAGATTGTATACAGCTATTTGATAAAAATTTTAAATGAAATCAGTATTCAATTAATCTGTTCAGCAGCGACTTCGTTGCAGAAGCAGTTCCATGTGATACCTGTTCTAACTATAGTAGGGTTATAATATATTGCAATACGTTATCTATATCTATAAATACAGTAGTTACTAATGCATTTTGTAGTTTGCAGGTAATTCAAACAATTTACTCGAAACATTTATCCATGAATGTGCAAAGTGACTTTAGTTATTAAAACAGCTCCTAGGTAAGAGTAGGTAAGCAAATAAGATTCCAACGTATCTCTGAATTGATGTTTCTAGAAAATTGTTAGGAAAAACTCTTTTTCGTTATTCGACACTAGTTTCAGCAAATGTGTCCACTACATTCGTCATGCTTAATGTAATACATGCAAAAACAACACCAAATAAGCATTTTCCTCTCAGCAAAAATGTACTGTAACATTTCATGTTAGAATTCTTGAAACTAAACCAACCTGTGTAATTGCTCAATTTCTTTGTCGTCTTTAATGATATTGATACATAGTGGAGATGCTTCTCGTCAAATTGCTCTTTACAGTTCATCTACCTACCTATATTAGATACCCAAATACAAAATGAATGAATTATTTGAACAACTGTTATCAATCTTACTTGGGAAAATGTCACTTCAGATTTAAATTACTGTGAGCTATACTGGATGTTCTTGTTTCCCCAAAGAAATTAATGGATGATATGGAAAATCGATGTTTAAACCTGTTCGAAGCAAACTATTTAAATTACTCGTTGAATGTTGTAAAAGTCTTTTTCCGATTTCCGCATGTAAAACCTGGGAACTATACATAAACGTAACATGAATGCATATACTTACTATGTTATTCGCCTATACTACTGTTACTACCAACTCGTACTGTAGAATTGTATTAGGGGAAATTGTGTTAGCACAGTCGGATGACATGAATCTGTTTCTCTTACAATAACACAAAGCGAAATGAGAGAATGTAGCAACTCTCGTTGACTTACTGTCCTTTTACAATTACATTCATACACATAACAGACAACCTCCAGGAGCGTTTTATAGAGTTTGAAATATTTTGATCTTTTTTATTATAATCGTATACAAATATGTAATGAAATGAACAATATGATGATGTACATAAAACCATTTACACGAATACATACATTCTTGATTACTGTTACATAGTATCATTTACGAAGTATCTCTGAAGAATGTAAAAACTTTATAGTCATGATGTCGCGGCAGAGAGTATTGAGCAGTATAGGCTCAGCTACTACATAAATATTATTGTTATGTGTATTGTAAATATAGCTGTGAGGAAATAACAAAATTACCTTTATGTGTAAGATAAGGTTAGGAGTAACTGTAAGGAAAGAGTATACACAAAATACAGATACATAGTGCATAGTGCAGTGATTTGTGCAGATTTATTTAGGTCTCTTATAGTTATAGTAGATTTTAAGTGTTATTGTCTAAGTATGTGAATCTGTACATGATATTCATAGCTCCTAAATTAAGAAAGCTTAATTTATAGAACGCGATCACATTTATTATTATGTACTTTTAATATAGATACATAAACATAAGCATTGTGTTATTACCATCAACTCCAGATATAAGTAAAATATTTATGTTATTACTTTATGCTGGCGATTAGTGTATAGTTCTATAACTTAAGGGAAATGTTATTTTTATGTACGTCGGACTAAAATCGTCAATTCCAATCGCTAATAATTTTTAGGGATTTAGTTGTACACTGTAATTAAATACTGCTAGAGGTACTATTCTAAATAGATTATTATGTAATACTACGTTATTATTATCATTATTATTATCAATTATTTTAGTTCTAAGGTATATGAAAACACAATTTAATTTTTCTGGTACATAGTACATACATTATATGTGTAAAGGTTTTAAGTTCTGCATGTAAAAACAATTATTAGTTATACTGGTAGTGTTGGTAGGTTTCTTAAGTAGATTATTCATAAAAAGCTGTCAAACTCTACAACTGGAGGATGTTGCTAATTGTAAGTAAAGGCTCGACGTGTTAAGAATTAATTGTAGGGGTAACAAACAACTACAGATACAGTACTACTCTACAACTCATGCGTATATAGTAAATACATAATAATAATAATATTCATTACAGAAATACATATTATATACATTATACATACCTGCATACTTATTACGTCTTGTTATCATTATTATTAATAAATGTATCATCGTAAATAAATAGATTGTGGAGATGACCGAAATTCAACTCTTTTTATTTCCATTCAATACAAAAGTCGTCTTAAGTTCCATAAACATCCAATACAAACTTTCTGTCACATTTTTGTTTTTACTACATGCATAATAGAAACGAAATTTAACTGTAAATGATCGTATATAATAGCATCCATCACATTACATCAGAATCTTTACAAAAGCTAATGATGCAGCAAATAGATCTACACTTACTGCTGGCATATAAAAAATCTAAGCCGTTTCTGTCCATTCAACTGATATACAAATGAAAATAAATGCTATACGTATATACGACATATATAATGCAAAGAAATAGCTCTATTCAAGGGGTATGAAATATTCTTGGGTCACGTAAAGCATTACAAAATTTTTAGAATGAACGTTCTGAACTCCGAATAAAGCGCAAAACTCAGGAACCCAATATATCTACTTAATTCTTCTACAAAAGTGTCATAGGTATATATTTTTTTCTTTCAAAGGGTAAAACCCTTACAAATGTTGCATGAGTTAGTTGTAGCATCAAATGAAATCAGTCTCAATTTCATTAGGAATTTTGCATTATGCATATGTTACCTTCTTGTTATGTGTTTGACAAAAAGTTTGTTTCGTGTTTCGTATGTGTATGCGTGGAACGGTGTTTGTACATGACCTCAAATGTATGTTTGAAGTTTTGTGCATGTGGAAGTTGTTGAAAGTGAAACTGGTGCAGAGCGTGTAAGATAAAGAAGGTAAGTGCTTAAGAGATGTATATACTTAAAATGTGTAATACAGGTATGAAATTATATTCGATTATCTGAAATAAATGTTAGTGACAGCTCTTTATTCTTTATTGTTCGAATGCAGGACAGAGCTGTGATAGGTGAGACATGGTTTTTGTTTTTTGTTCATCGAGAGGTATAAAATAAAACCCTCACTATTTGCAGCAATTACAAGGTTGACATGAATGAATGAAAATGTTTTAGTAGCTCTATTGATTATGTGAAATGCAAAAAGATGAGGGAAAGCTTTCTAAATATACAGTTTAAAATAATGTGGTTTAAAGTTGACTTGCTTGTTTCAACTCACAATGCACAGATATTCTACAGTTAGATGCTGCTTTTTATGTTTGTGGCTGTTTTCAGTTCCTTGATCTGGTCATTCTCACCTATGGATGGTGCAGCATTATCTTGAGTGTGTAAATAATATAAGCAGCTGAATAAGGTATGAGTGTGACTGTTATTATTATTATTACGTATTTTGAGTTCATTTCTGTACGCGATACGGTGTTGGTCAATCAGCACTTACCATGTCCACAGGATCATTACCAACACACTACAACTGCAAATATTTATTTCCCACTCTATTCACACTGTTTTATGCTTTTACTTGGTGGGTTGCTCTGAAGAATTTGGTTCTAAGAGAAAATAACATAATTTATTTTTAATCTTGTAGTAAAATGTAAAAAAGAATAATGCTTTTCTGTGGCAAGCTTGCTTAAAAATGTCTTTTTCATCAGGTGACAATAATGCAGCTCGCTATATCAAATACATCTATACATAAAATATATACACAGCATACAGTACGGACTACATGCCCAAATAGTAGTAAGTGCTCAGTTGCACAATATCTTTTTCACTTTTTTGCATCCAAACGTTCACTCGAGAAAAATAGCTCTACATAGGCTATCGGCTAAAGCTATGAATATTATTTTGGGCTGGACCAAGAAACACTTCTGTGAATATTTTTTGAAAATTTGTTTAATCGTTTATTACGTGCTTTATAATTTTAATGGTACTGTATACTCTTTGTAAAATAATGGAAATCAGAAATCATTGACCTTAGTATTAATCTAATCTGTCTCATTTAGTATGGTATCATTAGCTTAGCTTTGAGCTTAGTTTAAGCTACATTTTGATGATGCTTAAGCATACCTATCTATTTACTGTTTAAATACCTATCTAAAAACTTTAGGATTCCTCCTTGGGAAAAATGTGGTCAGCAGAAGTATATGTAGTTTTTTCAAGAACATGTATCGTAGTAGCAATACGCTTCTATTATGCGTTTCGCGACATAATTGATAATCATTTTATTTCTTTGAATCTGGATTTGTTTTTGGAATATGAATAAAATCTTTATAAATCGTAAAATGGTACGATGAGAATTGAGGCATTGTGAGACAAATGTGTAAAGGGAGATTAAGAATGGTAGAAGACGGTTATTATTACACTTTAACGCATGGGTAGTCAATCAGACCTACTTTGTAAAGAAAAGGAAATCAGATAACCGCAGCCTGGATTTGTAGATTTTGCGAGAGCTCGATATTAAAGCGTAATACAATGAATGATGAGACGTTATGCGTTGCGCTGATTGTCTATCAATTACTGTCGGAAATAGTCGCTTTAGGTATAGATATGTATTGCAGTAAAAATTGTATGATCCTATGTGTGACTGTTTCTTTGCCGTTAGTATAGGTGTAAGTGTATAATAAAATGATATTTGTTACTACAACATACCTATCCCTATACACACAATGGTACTTCATGAATTCGTAAAAAATTACTCTTTGACAACATTTTAGTGGTAATGGTAAATAATTATGGCTAAAGACCACTTTCAAAAATCTAAATCATTTTTGTTTTATGCAGGTATCATAAATAATTACATTAAAGTGGATGCATAATCACTTTTATACATTACTGACAGATAAGTACATAAACGTCAGCGCAATATTATTTCCGTAAACCCAAATCATCCCACTCGGTTTCTGGGGAATTTGATTGAAATCATTTTTCAGCATGGAATCTGTTTAGAAACACAAAATTTGATATCCTGTATAATTTGTACAGTCAGTCTCATGACATGATACTTTGAGGTGTATTACAAACATTATCAGCGTACCAACGCACATATATTTCATGCTTCAAGAGTTCTGAGATTTGCTACTGCATTACACATGTATAATGCGTTTTAGCATATATTTTATAACCCTATAAAGTCAATGATATTACATATATGCATGTTTAATGCACCTGATCTCTCTATATGCATCGTGATTATATTCACAATCACTTCCATATGAAATGCAACGAAGTTTCTTTATTTATATAGGTACGACATCCGGTAAAGAATTGATGTGAGATTTCGTTGAACCACGTCGTCGTCGCTTTTACAAAAGTTAACTATTACCTGCAGAGTTATAAAAATCGTTTCATTTTTTCAATAACATGTTCAGTTGTTTCACTCTTAAATTCTGTGCAGAGTAGATGGGGAATAAAATAATAATGTGACATATCAATCCATGCTTTACCACTCCTACAAATACACCATTTGCTCACGCAGTCTAATACTATAGTATTGTCATTTACAAAGAAATGACTGAGCACACTGAGAAATGAAACTTGCGAGATGATGGCAGTGGCCATCAACGTGTATGAAAAATGTTTAGTTGTAATCCAACAAGGAAACATCCACAGTAACCCTACTTAAGAACTTTGTTAATTACCTTGATGCAAAATGGAATAAATGCAAGTAATTATTACTGAAAGTATGCAATTGTAACTTTTGTAACTATAAATGTATCCGATATCCGTTATTAATTAATCATACTTGTTCAACGTCATATTTGCTAACTTTGTTCTGTGCTATCTGCTACGTATTAGTATTCACTTTCGGTTTGGTGTATATAAAATTGGCATTTAAAATATCTCCACATCTACAATGTAGATTCTACATCTGTCAGCACAAAAAATGTATGCAAAGGTTTGTACTTTTAATGAACATGTAAAAGGTAAAACGTCAAATCCTACATACATAGGTACAGGAAAGCCGGCACTTTTATATACGTACCGATGCAGTAAAGATGAAAATGAATGTTGAAACGTGAGACTTTGTATGTAATTCTTTAGTTTACACACATTATTTAGGTAGCAGTTCAATAATGGCCGCATGTAGAGTTATACAGACACTTTACACACGTCGGTATTATTATTGCTTTTTTTACACTCTTCTTTATTTGATGCTGCTCATACTCATAATGCTGAATATCGTGTTAAGAACGCTGCTAGTGTTTATTTCTATATAAAACCTTTGTTAAATATAAAATAGGTACACCTAGTAAGTAATAGATATCCTGAGTAATAGCACGGTGTGTTATCCTTTAACACCACCATCCATCATCATTAGATAGGTAGGTGCTTCTGTTCGCTCTTGCTCTCTAATACTTCTCGAATGCTTTTCATGCTTTTGCTTGTAATAAATTTTAATCTGTACACGTTACACTGCTATAATATTATTTGCACTTTTTGTCTCTGCTCTCTGCTCACTGCTTCCCTTTTCTGTGTCTTATATCCCCTCGTGCATCTGTAACTACCACTACATGTGTTTTAAATCTGTTGATGTTATTGTACTCGATTCTGTATGTGTATACGTTTATGCGACTGTACCTATTGCTTGCAAACTGCATTGCTTTGAGCGAATGAAGGAAGGGGTAAGGTGAAGTAGAGAAATTAGCAATATATAATTTCTTAAAGATACCACAGCAATATCACACAAATAAGCATTGCGAATGATACGATATTATATCCTTCCAGTCTGCTTATTTTTGGTCAGTTTCGTTTTGTCTCGGCTTCAATTTGTGTCTTATTGTATTCAGCTTCCTTATACTACTTGCCTTTATGGACTGTTGATTTACATGAATTGGTAGAAATAAATCCTTGCACTAATCATTTTTCACAAGAGACAGAAATCATCGCATTTTCTTGGATGGTTTGACACTCGGCGCATCGTCTCAGACTCTGAAGGTGGAAATTCACTTCTTGTGTCTTCGTCAAGATTTTTAAGCTTTGCCTAAGTTTATTTTCCTGATTCTGTTCAAAATCTTCTATGGAAATCGTGCAATATTATTAGTTGTTTCGTCTACAGCAGGAAGTTATATTGAAAAATTGGTTTACTAGTCATATATGAAAATCCATGGTTTAATAATATTGCAAAAAGTCAAATTTTTTCTGCCATTTTAATGGGGACCAAGTTGAAGGTACGTAAAAAAATGCTTGTGATTGATTTAATGTGTTACAATTTTTAAGGCATTATGTTTTCGGGACATTACCATAAAGGTGAGACAATTTACAATTTTCAGATTTTTTGTGTTTCAGCAGGTTCCTTCTGTTCCCAAGACTCTGTCGTATATTTCCTTCATCGGAATATTGACAGTAGTTTCCGTCACATCGTCTGCATTACCTTCCCCAGCACAACCAGCCAAAATCGTTTTCCCTTTAAGAACGCATAGTAGCAATCAAAGTAGTAATGCCAATTCATCTTTTTATGTAAATGAAAGTGCAGTGCATTCAAATGCCTTTAACTTTTCCTCGACTGAACTTAATCCGCCGGATAGTGAAGTCCTGCCAAGTATTCACAATAACAGCATTACGTTTTCCACTCCCAATCCACCGAGACGAGAAATCGGTAAACTGCCTTTAGAAAAACTCTTCTCCAATATCACAACGAATAGTTCTGACTCTGACTCTCCCGACGCTGTCTCAGTCTCAACGCCCACTTCAACTCCAGTTCCAGTTCCTGCATTACCCAACAGAAGGAAACACGTTTCTCCTCACCCCAATCAGAAAAGAATCAAATCTACATTTCAACAACATATCAGAAAGGCAAATAATGCTTCTTCATCATCAGAATCGGAAAGAATTGATCCCGTCCTTGAAACGAGACGACTACTTCGTTCCAACTCCAGCAGCACAACTACAACTACTACTACTACGACTCCTTCTACAACGACAGCCTCTCCGACAACCACTCAATCCGTATTGCTAAAGAAAATAGCTTCAACTGTTCCACCATCATTACGAAGATTCAATTCATCCTTTTCTTCTTCTACTACTCCTACCACCACCACCACTACAGTATCAAATAGACCGACTGTAGATTTACAAAGACTTCGAACTAATGATACGCAGCCAGAGTCTACAACCGAAATGCCACGCGAAGCCGACCCCGAGGATGTTATTAGACGAGCTTTGCTCAACCATACTTTAATGCACGGGGCCGAAGAAGATTTAGATCGATTGGTTTTTTCCCAGCTTCCCGAGGGATCCAAACTCATATTGCGCAGTGTAAAAATTGTGAAAACGGATGAAAACGGTGACACTGTTGAAGACGACGACGATGATTCTGCAACTGCCTGGGATGTGACTATTGCAAATGTGACAGACAGTCTATATGATGCTGAAGAAGCAGGGAATGCGGGAGAAGAAGATGATGAGGATGAAGAAGACGAGGAAGAAGATGAGCACTCTGAACAACGTCGTAGATCGAATAAAGATGTCAATAAAAGTGATTTACTCAGTTCCGGATCTCACGAATCTCATGCCACAGCCAACTATAAAGCCTACGGAACGAATTACAAAGGGAAAGAGAAAAATAAAAACTATCATCACGGAAATGATCATGGACAACACCACAAGAAAACCCTTACTGGTAGGCATGAAGATATTTATCTTTCTAATTATAGCTCTGTTACCGATAACTTTGAATCTGCAATGTGATAAAGCAAAGGTATTAAGAAGATGCTCTTGTAAGATAGAAACTCATTACTTATGAGATATTACAAGCTCAGCAGTGTGTCATTCGTTCCATTTCCGTATTAGAAATAGGAATTCTTTCAAAGAAATAGGCATAAGCGATAGTTTAGCATTTCATGCGTTACCAATTACCATATCACTATACATAAATTCAATTCCTACACATTTATTATAGGTGTGCATGTACTTTCAGCGATTGATTGCATGTTTGTGTGCACACTAAGTACAATAATAATGAATTTAGGTACAAAGTGTTTTACCTGAAACAAGTAATTACTGGGATTGGATAAGTAGTATGCTATTTCAGTATATGTTAGAGGATTCCTCATCAGCCCCATTTGTTGAACAAGCGAAGTTACAATCAGATTGGTGTTTTTAGATTAGATTCATAAGTATGAAATGTGAGATTACAGGTAAATAAGTATTTCATCCAAAAACATTACCTACCTCTATATGTATAGCCACAGTATAAATATTGCACTTATAGGTTTACCCTTTACGGAAAGTATTATTGTTATTTTTGAGGGCAGAAGAGTATATGTAGTAGTTTTGTCGCAATCTGATTTCTTCCTCATTCGTCTATGTAGTTGCTTCATGGGAAATAAGAGATGCTCTGAAAATTATTTTTAAGCAATTTATCTATTATTGTTTATCTGTTTACCTTCCATCTCTATATCACTACTCTAGTTTTACACACATGACTGGTCGCCCCTTTTCTTCACATATGAAATATTATGATACGTATCATCTATATATACACAGTCAGACGCATTGATATTTACTATAAGGAATCATTATTAATCCTATTATTTATTATTAGTGCTTTTTACACCTTTTATATACAATAGATAGTATCTTCAACTCTAGGAACAATAACAGGTACGGACTGAGTACGTTTCTACAGATAGTTCTTCTTCTTAGATCTTCTAACCAATGCATCTTCATAAACAATACAATTGAGTTCATCGAATGAAAAAATGCAACTATTTGCCCGATGCACTTGTTTATAGCTGTATTTATAGTTGGTAGAACCAGTTGGTGATATTAATATTTTATGCTGTATATTTTTATCAATGCATTATACCATTATGATCATAGAGTATGCCTACCTACACTTAAAAGGAATTAGCAATGTGTGTTATTGATAATAAACAATTTACGAATATTCTTCATAAAGTAAATGGGTATCGTTATGTGTATGTGTGCAGCTATAAAATAAGTGCGTAAAGTGTGTAGCTATAAAATAAGTGCGTAAAGTGTGCGGTGTGGCTTTTGATACCTCAGTTGTAAATCGTACTCTCAATTTTAGTTTGTTATGAGAACTGAAGTAAGGTCGACGTATAATTAACTACGCTTGACTGCCAATTTAAGTTCGGAGAAACTGTTCTGCACCTATACCGTGAATATGAATATTATATACAGACACGGCTTCTGTGTAGGGTGAGCTTTTATTATTTTTAAATTGTGAGATTTCTATTTCTTGCTCAGATGCGTTTAATGAAGAAACAGCCCATACTCTTCTTAGTCTTCTTGCACTTGAACTCGACACTTCTTCACCAAGATGCATGCATAATGTTCCGCAAACCATAAGAGAGAATACGTAATTACAAACTTGGTAGAGCGAGATGCTTACATTATTGTAACACAATACAATCTACATACATACGTATTATTAATATTCACTTTTCGCCTTTTCATTTCAGTACCAATGCGTGTAAGAAATTCAAAAATTATAGCAAGACACTAACTGCTTCGTGTATCTTCAAACAATTAAATTTATTATTATACTACCTATATTTGTTGGTACTAAAATAGTTTCAATTAATTTGCACGTATGAATTTATTTAAGTTGTTTACAGCTCCTTATGCACACTACAATGCACGCGTTTCCTTCATTGCCTTTTAGTAGATACTTAAATGCACAAATCATTAAACGCTGGATGCACATGCAAACATATAAATCACGTCCTTTCTTCTATCTCAAGATTCTGAACGATAGTGTCTAGTTATCTTGTTGTTGTTGTTGTTGGTATAAGGATGTAAATAATATACGTGTAGACGTAGGTATTTTCGTAATTAAATAAATAGATGTGTTATTATTTTATGCAAAGTATATATACTATATACTCATCTGCTTTGCCTACTTAAACATGCTTTGTACAGACTTTCAATTTCCATTATCTGAGATTGATGGGTAATAATAGAATTGGCATTTTTGAATTCATAAGCTAACCAATTAATTAAATTAAGAAATCATACTGCAGAATGGATTTCGATTAAAATGTTTTTATGTTTGGTGAAAAAGTAAAAGTGGATAGAAAGGCTGAAAAATTAATCTCACGTTGTTTTTCTAAACAATGATAAGAAAAACACAGCACAGAAGTGTGTGGTTAGGACGTGGTGGCTTGTAGGAGTATACAGTAAAGTCTGTCACATAGAGGTTTAGAGTTTCATGTTTCTCAGTTAGTTGATTACAATACAATAGCACAATAGTGTCTCCCCCACACCACAGCCGATATGCACACACAGAGTCGTGTGTGACTATGCCTTTATTGTATTGTAATGCTATGACATGCTTAAATAATTTAAAGTAACCTTAATATACCTACATGTTTTTGTAACAGATACTGATGGAGTGAAAGTGAACAACTACCACGGAAAGGAGAAAGGCTTGACTGATTTTGCCAATTCTCATGGGAATGCTCAAAGCAACGAAGGAGGACGTTACAAAGACTCAAAGAAAAAGAACAAGGGCAGAAAAGTGACCGTAAGTTACATTTTTCAAGTCAACTACCTTTAACGAAACGGAAACCGTAGACTTTCAATATTAATATGAAGAATGCGTAGTATAATAACCATAACTCCCAATACCTACCTATACTCACTCACTCAGTCTCAATGTCACATAAGTGTAGCCATTCGCATTCGTTTTTAGTGCAAATATATTAATCCATATCCATATCTAAAACATTCATATTTTTAAGTTTCTCTTAAACTCTGTAAGATATCGGAAAGTCAACTCAGCTCACGTTTGGCAATTGGCAATTGCTTATAAATATTATATTGCACAGTATAATGTACAATTTTATTATGTACGTCAATTGCAATGCAGGTACTATATAGGTACCTATAAACTAAATTGTTGCACGAGTGAAGAATATTAATTGAACTTATAGAACTTTTCATTCATTTCAATACTTTCAACTGTATAAGCATTGCCTGGCAGATGGCAAGCTTTAAGCATGCAATAGTATTAAGAAATTAAATACTAAAGTAAAAAATGTTTATCGTTGTAAATTTCGAATAATAGTAGCTACATACAGTATGTTGTAATTATAATAGTTGATTCTTCACTTGTGAATTCGAGGAAATAAATACAATCAATCACACCTTCCAGGTTTCACATTAACAGTTAAAGAGTACCATTTACAATTCACTGCAATAATTATTCGAAAAATTTTCTACGAAGGTCATGTAGTAAATTTTGGTTAACTACTTGGTATGAAAGTATATGAATGGAATAATTAAATTATTGAGACACCGCAGGTACGCCAGGAATACAAAGATTAAATGAGCTATTAGGGAAAGATGATACTGAATCTATTAGGAACTACCAAAATCAACCAAATCCCATCATATGCAGTACACAAAAGTATACATCTATTAGATATTCATAATATCGATGTGTGAATAACCTAGTTTATTTTATTGTTATTGGTTATTGTACTTATGGTATGGTAAATAGTGGAATTTTAAAATATGTGTACTACCTGCATGTACATTTGAACGAAATGAATATCCTACATTACCTATACATTTGTAATTGTCCATGACGATCCACATTAGCTATTATCAATTAGCAGCGAAAATAATAGCAGAACTTACTTTTGTGTAAGGCAATACTTAAAAGATGTGAATTTAACTTCAAGCATGCTTTATGTATAATAGTTAGTACATCTTTTACATACATCTTTTATTTTTACAGTAACCCTCGCACACTTCATAGACATGTTGTACAATTAGTATTTCACACTCTTAGCATGGTATTTTCTCCCTTGATTTAACGGTTTAAAGTTTGAGAAGCGAAAGTAAAAAATGAAGAAGCTACGGTTTTTAAATTATAAGTCAAGCCATATGGGTTTTAGTATTTTGTCAGTGCCTATACTTTGAAATTAGCCAATTAGTAAGTGTATCAAAGAAAGTTATATTCCCAATTAACCGCTGCAGTTCAGCTTCCTTACTAGCTCAGCATTAAAATGCCTTGCCAAAACAGTTTGTTAACACTCATCGTCTCATTTTCATATTTCGCTATTAGTTCCCTTTGGCCGTTCAATGATTTCATGCACATTTGTGGGATACTGAATTTTGCTTTCAGTTTCTTTTTCATTTTCTATTGTGTGTGACCTGGGTCTATTTTAGGTTCACATAGAATGTGTACGTATGTGTACAAACGTGTCGGTACAAATGAACTTGCTGTAAATTTTAATCAGTCCATGCAGTCATTAAATGTGCTTTTATTTTATAGGGATTCAAAAGAGTATACCATAAAGAGGAATTTCAAAGAACGGAACATTTCTACGATGACGAAGAGGCTAAAAGAATTGCAGAAAACTACAGCATGAATGATCACAAAGAAAACGCCAAACATGGAGATAAGGGTGACGACAGAAAATTCCATGTAAGTCTTGTAATATTAAAGTAATTCACTATTAGCATTAAGACAGTATCAACAATCACACTTTGGTCTATTTCTACATTCATTTTCTTCGACTTTGTGTAAACAATTTTATAATGTAACTACCTACTATAACTATATACAATGCAATATTACAGTTGTAAGTGAGAACATTTTAGTAGGGTTTTAGGTGGTAGATATGTCAATTCATTTTGTAATGTACTTGCAATTATGAATCAGTGTTTTTACACTTAATAGTACTATACTTTCTAATTTTCATTGACGACTAAAGAACTTTATTAGCGACATTTCCTAGTTAGGGGACAACGTTTTGGTCAAATAGCCATAAATTATACAAGCAGAACTTAATGTTGTCTTATTTGCTCTTATTTTCTTATAATGTCGCTACCCACAGTATAACCGTAAGTCATTGCTACTAATACTAATAATTTAATGCTAATTGCCACCAGAAATTGGCGAGTTTAAATATCAGTTAACCAGGTAGTGTTGTAAGTTGTAGCGAAAATAGAGATTATCTAAACATGTTCTATCAGTGTACAATCGTTGCATCCACACATACAATTTCCACTTGAATTCGAAAGGAAGTATTATTTATTTATTTAAAGTATCAATTCGAAGATAAAGTGGTTAGAACTTTTATGGCACTGGTATTGTGTACTGGTAACCTAAAAGACATAAATTCTAATGTTACTAGCACAATCGAAGTTGGCAACACGTAACTTTATGCAATGCAAACTACAGACAATATAACGATTTAAAATGATATGGACTAAAGGCTTAATAATACAGTCGGTATGCTTACCTTTGTAATTGTATCTACTAGTAATGTGCTGTACGTGTTAGAGTTGGATACTTCTGCCCTATAATTTGCTCACTAGAAACGGAAAGTTTTGTCTGAATGAGACACTAAACCTAAATTTAATTGCTTTAATATTACAGTGAAATGACTTCATTGTTCGTATTATGCACATTTTTCGAGACTACATCACATACACTGGTTATATTAAAGAAATTTGCGGTCAGGTTTATGCTGTCTATTTCTGGTTGAGTAAGTCAATGAGACTACAACTAAAATTGATTTAACTGATGTAACTTGTGCCTCAATTGTAATCAAACCTCTCTATAGTCTCTCGGGTAATGGTACAATTGTCCTTAGTGGCACTGACTCTACTGACTCGTATTAAATGAAATTAGATGCAATTCTCACGTAAGGTTGGTTTACCCAAATGGTGAAGTTGTGAGTTTAACTGCTGGACTATTTAATTCAGTAAAACTTGCGTTGTTTATACAATTGTATGTATTGATGCATCATTTTAAGTTTGCGATTCAAAGCTAATTACGTCCAGAGTGTTTACTGCCTTACATAATGTATATAGCATTATGTAACTGTACTGTGTGGTTTTCATTTTGAAGCAGGATCATTTAGCCCTTATACCCAATTAGACATTAAAAGTACTACTTCAACTATCATTAAACCGATTTCTAAATTGATTGGTTTTTGCTTTGTAAACACTTGATGGTTTATTTAGTGTAATCTCTCTGTTTTACTTTATAAGCATTTCGTTAATATTATTTATCAGAAATATATTATTACAATCATATATTCAGTCAGATGATACAGCGCAACATGCTCCATGTAATAATGCCACTGTGTGTCTCATTTTAGGGAGTCCGTACAGACTATCTTGATGGAAATAAAGTAAAAAATGAGTATGGAACAAAGAATGCGTATAACAAAGGACAACACGAGTCTAACACAGAAAATGAAAAACATTCACAATCAAATCATCACGGAAATGCTCAAAAAAATCGTTATTCCTCTCCACAAGCTAACAACTACCATTCAGGCGAAGATAAAAATTATCATCCGAATCACAACTACAAAGCAGCATACAGCAATGAATCTCCAATCCTCCGTTCTATGCCAACGTCGTCATCTATCCCCGGTAACGATAGAACCAATCATATCCGCAAACTAGAAGCAACTCCAGCTGTAACATCTTTCACTGTCACCGAGTATATACAGCCTGAATCTACGGAAGACTCTATTGTAGTAAGTCATTCTCTTCCGTCTATATCGGATTCTTTATCGGACCTTGGAGACGACACTCTACCAACTTTTGCTCCTTCCGCTGGAGAATCTATGGGAAAGCCTGAAGAGATGAAAGTCTTTTTTTCACCGAGAGAAAGGCACATTCCCTTAGAAAATGAAATTCCGATTGAAGGAACGCCTTATGCACCGAATTTCGGTCCTGACACTCAGAAAACGCTCATACCAACCGAAATTCCTTTTCAACACAGTCATAGTCACTACAGACGCCCGAGTCGCCCCAGATTAGCTCTGACTGGAAGTGGCTATGACGGCGGCCAACTGCATTTCATGGATACTCCTTTCTTTAATAAAATGGGAAATGCTACTATAGTACCAGCTGTGGAAGGAAACATTGTAGATAATAGTCTGTTGTATGACAAAGGCAATAACATGAACAATGATTTTGAGGGTAGGTATGCACAAAACTATCAAACTAGCACTTTGCGAAACAATGATGATGTTGTAATCGATGCCGTTCCTGCCGTTTATTCTACCATTGTTAAAGTTATGCCCACACAATTCCACAATTATACAGACTTCCACAATGTAGCAGCCAGTATTGTTCCTCCTGATAGCAATGTAATTAGCATTGATAAAGCTAATGTAAATGAAATTGTCATAACTACTCCTCCTCCTCATCTTCGTGGACATCATCATCAGTTTCATCCTTCCGGGCCTGGAAATTGGAATGGTGGAATTCATGAAAACGAACAGGAGTCACAACAACATCCTAATCATAATTACGGCCATGGCCGGGGTCCCAGAAAAAGGATTCCTCCAGCTCATTTAGCAAGACTTCATCATCGACGACGACACAGACTTCATTCTCATCTACCGAATCACATTGGTCCTAGTGGACCTCATACTAACATTTACAACAAGAATAATCTACCTTTAAATGGCCAAGTGCCTGCCGGTCAGCCATCCAATGCTGTTGTTTACAAATCCAGAAGACCACCGGTCCCTACGTTTATGAATGGGCTTATGGACTCTGTGGCCAACTTTTTCAGCAAAATAGGGTAATTTAAAGCATACCATACTTTATCTTTATTTTTATTACGTCCTTAGTAAGAAGACGTAATATGCCGTAGTATCAGTATCATATTCACTTCGTAAATGTACCTACAATGGAAGTATTTTATTAATTTGTTTTAACATGATAATTATGATATAAAGTACTTATTCAGGTATATACCGTACCTATAATTTTAATTAGGTATACAGTATACATTTAAATGAAACGTATTTAAGGAAATGTTTATAATCTATGATACCGTTATTATTTTCGTTATAGTATTTTACATCAACAACGGAATCAACGAGCAGTACTAACTACTAATTAAATAGGTATTATTAAAAATGCAAATATTTATACTACATAATACGGATACATCCTCATGTTGCCGATTCAAAGAAAACTGTATTATAAAAGTGATTTTTTATTTGTTACCGTTTAACAGACCTTTGTATACGTGAATAAATGTTAAATTATTGAATTGGTGTCGTTTCAAACTCATTTATACATCAAAAAGCACACCATCGATTCCAGAATTCATTGAAACCATAATACCTATTGTCTACATATGCAGTAAAACAAAGACACTATTTATAAACCATAGGTAAATGGCTAAAAGCTAAACCAACTGCAACAAAATATTTCCTTAAAAATAACCAGGCATGTATTTTACTTTATTGGTATGATAATGTACCTTGTTCCTTATCAATCTTATCTAGACCCACCTTAATAATCCACAGTCGCAGTAAGTACAAGTATTATATATCAATGTGTATATTTAAGTAATATTTAAGTCCATCATTCTCAGAAATGCGAAATACTTTTCAGATTGTCACATACCTACTATGCCCACGCATAGAGTGTATTAACACCATAAGTATTCTACTATACAGATATATAATTTTTCAATGTACAATACATTTTGTATTGTAAGCACTTAAATATAAGGAAACAAAAGCAGATAAATCAAAATCAGGTTCATGGCATTCGTTCGTAAGCTATACCACTTATACTAGTATACTATACATATCGCATAGCATTTGGTATGCATTCAAAAAATGGGAAGTGAAGTAAAAAATCTTAATGCTCATCTTATAAGTGTATTTAACTCATATACTACGTATCTTCTGAGTTCCTGCATGCAACCATTAAAACTCACGCAAATGACAAATAAACTGAATAATTCTTCCATACAAAGTTATTGTAATGTGATATATGTAATACATTTCTAATAGGCACAATTTAAATTACATACTAGGGTGAATCACACATTTTATACGCTTCCATTGCATGATTATTATTACATTTGTATGTCAACCAGTTTTGATATAATAATATACGTGATTCTAGTAATTTTGTACAAACTGTAATACCATTAAAAATCGTATAAACGACTGTCTGTGATTAAATTATACGGAAATCAATGTAATGACATAGTTCGTCTCAAACAGTTTAGTGGGTACAAGCGAGTTACATATTTAATATGCACAGTACATAGTAGTAGTATGCATGTAGTACACATAATTCTGTATACCTATAGATCCTCCTACGAACACACGAACATTTGTAAAGCATGAATGAATGAGTAAAGTTTTATGTCTTATAAATGCGGTATGTATGTGTCTTTGTATGTGTGTGGTAGTATATTAGGTACTTTATTTATGCACCACATACGACATACGAGAATCTGTTTGTCTGCGATGATACTATGTGCGTTTATGAGTTTGTGAATCGCATGATGTACAATTTCTTGTGTGTGAGTTGTGTAGCGTGTTGTGTTCTATCTGTCTGAAGAAATATTATGTGAATGTAAGTTGTTTTGTTTAAAATATTTGTGTAGTGTTGTGTATAAATTACATTTACATAAAAAGGCACAGCATTTACATTCAAAGAACAAGAGGTCAGAGTCAGAGTTGGAATTGTTTGTGTAATATTTAAGTGTGTAATTTTGTATGTCTATTATGTACGTATAGAGAGACAGAGACGGGACATACAGGAGACATAGACAGGGTCAGGGTAGTTTGTGTGTAATAAAAAATGTGTTTAGCTTAGCTGTGTGTGTCTGTGTGTGTTTCAGGTTTAGGTTTATTGTGTGTGTGTTTTGTGTGTGTTTTAGGAGTCGGGAGGATTTATTTCGTAGGGTTGCGGGGTTTGTGTTTGAGTAAGCGTTTGGGTGCCGCAGAGCGCCTTGGAGTTGTGTTGAGTTTGGCAGGAGGATCGAAAAAAGAGTCGAGAGTCGAGTCAAGGAAGGGAGCGGTGAAAACCCGACCTATGGTATGACTTTCTTTCGAACTTCAGCCCGCGACAGGTCATTCCAGGTACAGGCAACACGTGGATAAAAGTGTCCCGGGCATCATATTTTGACCTCGGAGGAACGGGAAGTGTGTGTTTGTGTAGGTTGAAGTTTATTGTATTGGGTGAGTGTGAAAAATCGAGTGTGAATCAAGTGTAAAAAGTGGGTCAAAATTTCAAAAAGCCCCACCAAAAACTTTTTTGTGAAATCAACACAAAAAGCTAGTCGCCATTTTAAAAATTTTCTCTTCCCTTCTCTGGCTGCATGCTCTGTGAATTTTGACGAAATTTTATCAAGATTGTTGTCAACATGGCTCAGCGGGGTGGTTCTCACGGTTATTGTCTCAAATGGAAATATCATCCAAATAATTTACTGCATATGTTCAATCAGTTGTTGTTAAATGAAAGTTTTACTGATGTCGTCGTCGCGTGTGACGGAAAAGCCATCAAATGCCATAAGGTCAGTTTTTATGTCGTATTTTATATTTTTTCGGATTTTGTCATTTATTGTTTTGTGCATTGTTGATTGTTTTCTTCTCATCTGTCTTGCTACAGATTCAAATACATTGCTCTTTCCTTCCGATTCTTCTCTCCTCTGTTTGCCGCATCTTCCTTTGTATGGTCAATTTGCCTTTCGCTCCGTTTTGTGTCATTCTTCTGTCTGTTCTATCGAAGTTCCTATTCTCACATTTTCGTTAACGTTTGCCACCATCCGTTCTATTGAGGTTTGCTTCAATCGGATATTTTTACACAAAAATCCCGTCGTATGTAATTTATTGCATATAATTTACATTTCAGCTTCCCACCTTCCCCACAATAATATTTATTCGGTTTTTTCCTATATAGGCTATATGGATGGTCACATTAATACGCTATTTCCAACGTGGGATTATGTTTGATGACAATGCTTCTCTTTCAGCTTAAATCTTTTCTTTAACCAGATAGTTATTCAATTGTTAATGTTGACCATTTCCTGCCAATTTTTTATGCAACCCCGGGGGTGGGGGTTAGGTCCTCTATAATGCTATAAACATGACTCTGAACCTTTATTTTTATTTGTATTGTGCTTCTGATGGAGCGACCAGTTATATTGATGATTGAATATACTTACTATCCGCAAAATTATTATTTAATTGTCGTCACTTTATTTATCCAACGAGTTTTTTATGCCGGCTTCAAATTAGGTATCAATTTAATTATAATATCGCGGTATGATGTTCAGAACAGATTATTCAGCTGGAAATGACACAAACTGACAATGATGAAGAGGCTTTAAATTATAATTGTATTTATGTATTGACTATAGGATCCAGGACATTTCACGGAATAGTAGCATGTGATAATTTTTTCATTTTCGGTTACTTAGTTTTGTAACAATGATTGTCAAGTTTGTTATACATTTGGAATTTAATCAATGATAATAATTTAATTTTTGAGTTCGTAAAGTCTTGATGATTTAACTTTATCAACCTTATCAGTTTGAAAGTTTTACGAGAACAAAATATAAGATTTAAAGTAACAGATTGTGGACTTCAATTGTTATTTTATTTTATGATGAACATTGTATTGGGTTGGGATTATAATTGTAGCAGTATTGGAATGAAAATGAAAAACTGCCAGCGTTCAAAATAGTAAATTAAAGGCTTCATTAATGGCTAAATCTAAATGATATGATGCATTAGCATTTGTATTACCTGTTAAAAATTTTCGTCCTAATAACTATTCTTTTGGTTTTGTTCCTTTAGATGGTTTTGTCAGCTTGTTCCAAATATTTTGAACAAATATTTTGCGAATACCCTCAACAAAATTCCACTCTCGTCATTCTGAAGGATATGAAATTCGCTGATGTACAAGCCATCATCGAGTTCATGTATCAGGGCGAGATAAATGTAGCTCATGTAAGTCAATTAGATTTCAATTATTTTTTATTTTAATGAATAGACACTAAGATTTTTTTAACAATGCTTGAATGGAATAATATGCCATTTATACCAATTGTTTATTGTTCTTGTCTTCAATTAATTATTACCGATTGTCATTTTATTTTTAAATGTTGCAGGACCAATTGGCATCATTATTAAAATCTGCCGAAAGTTTACAAGTCAAAGGTTTAGCAGATATAACTGGAGGGGGTGCAGGAGCTGCTGGAGTTTCTGGAACTGCAAGTGGAGCTACTGCAACGGGGAACAACAAAGATGAATCTAATGAGTTCATGGCTGGAGATACAGGTGGTGAAGACTCAGCTCCCCCATCTCCCCCCAGTGTATGTATGGAAGGAAATTCAGATGGTGGAGGTTCATTACAAGAGTCACCTCCGAAGAGAAAAAGAGGTCGACCGCCTATGGGTCTGTCTATGGATACAGCTATAGGTAATTTCTAATTACTTGACAAATAAGGAAATATTGGGTGTATAGAGAACATAGAGAGTTTACGGAGTCAATTTTTCCATCTGTTAAATCATTTTGAATTCTTAGATGGATTACCTATCAATTTACCTGGCAGCGCTCAATTAATGCAAGATCAAGGACAGTCTTTTGATGATTTTTCTATCGGGAATTTACTGGAATCACACTTTGCCTTGCCACGGGGTAGAAGAGGACGGCGTAAAGTTATGATGGGTGGTGGTGCTGCTGCTGCTGAAATTGAACAACACGATGATGACGATAATGACGGTATGGAAATGAACGAGGATGACGAAGTGACTGAAGAAGACTTAGCAAATATAGTTAAAATGACGGAATACATTGAAAAGTTAGTTAATATCATAATATTATTTTCTTTTATTTCGTGGTCAGTTTGGTTTTAGTCTGATCTTATTTTAGGTGTATTTAACTTTAACTGTATTTTTAACTTAATATCTTATAGGGGTGGTGCTCGACCGCAGTTTTGGGAGGAACCTACGACAAAGAAAATAATGAATGCAATTCGGTCAAAGAAAATAGAAATGAAAGCAGCAGCAGAAATACTTGGCGTTTCGTATTCTACTTTGTATTCGCGATATCGTGAGGTTAGTGAAAGAATGTTGTACTTGTTTTATTCACTATGCTTTTGGTATTGACGATAATAATTTTAAATCCATTGGTTTATATAACAGCTACACGGTTATTTAAAAATGCCTCATACTCAAGACACAAACTTCAATTACTATCAAGTGCTGAATTTACTCCGAGCCGGACAAATTACGTTGTCAGACGCAGCGAAACGATTAAATATACATGAAAAGACTTTGGGGGCTTATCTATCGACTACTATAACACCGAAAAAACCTCGTATATCCATCACGCCGTCAACCTCCACAATGAGCCCTGATCCTCAAAATTTTGCGATGGTAATGGGTCACTTTACTCAGAAAGTCATATTTATTTTGGGGCTGAGAATAATGAAATGTTTTGATTATAGAACCTTCTGGAACAAGTTACACTACAAGGTAATCAAATTGGAAGTGTGCTGGAAAAACAAATGGGATATGACGACGATGACGATGAAGATTCAGATGGAGATTTACCACCTGAAGGAGTCGGTTCATCTAATGTATCAATGACTGCTCACGACCTCAAACATGATGGTGATGGAGATGGATGGGGTCGATGAGATTTCTCAGGTCGCTTTTTACAAACGGCGAGAATTAATTAACGAAATAATGACTAAACTAAACACCTCTCAGCATTTTCCATCCAACATCAGCTCCAGGGACTAGCCAAGAGCTGGGTTTGATGTAAGTATGTAAGAATTTTCTTCTTTTATTTGTCCGAATTTCTGTTATTCCCAGTAGTACCTAACGATTGAACAAATAAGGAGTTTTATATATGTTGGCAAAACAAGGCAACCAGTCCGTGTATTTGCTGTTAATATAAATTGTGATCAGGATCATTGTTTGAATGATAGATGCTGTAGAATTAAAATAGTTTTAATAAGTTTTTGGCCGTTAACCAGCGTAAAATATAAATTGTACATTTTAGGAGTACAAAATACATTGAGATGAGGTTAATCGAAAAGATAATAAACAAATTAATAATTTTACAGTTTCCGTTCGGAAATCATAAAATATGTTACTCTTGCAATTTTTACGTCTTGGTCAAAATTAAAAATTAGTTGACATTGATTGGATATCGATATTGATAACTGTTAAAACACTCTGCTCCTTGCTTCATTTGGGAAGTAAAAAATCGTTGTGTCATATAAACATAGTATAATACTTCAGGTGGGTAACTATTACCCTTGTTACCCATTGGGAACAGCAATTTTTTTGTTTTTTTATTAACGTTTAACGTTTGCAAAACTGAGAACAAATGAGTAAATTATGGAAGAAGTAAGCAAAGTTTACGCAACAAATTCCAAAATTGTTATTTAGCCTCTATGGAATGTTTGGAGACAAAATGTTTTGGCTAATTTCCTTGCATATTAACTCAGGACTGAACTTTAATTAGATTTATGATAAATTAGCAATTTGTGGTGTGGAATTTTGTTGTCGGGATTACATGAAAATCCTTAATTCTAAAAGTATCGTCTGTATAAACTTTGTTGAGCTTTAATTAAAATACTTTTGGATTCTTTTTTTATAATCTGCTGAATCAGATGATCTCAAGCCATATTATTGTTAATGATTTAAAGTTTTGGACATTACATATAATAGCATTCACGTTTTGGTTGACTTAGTTTTTGAGAACAACGATTAAAAGGTCATAGTCTAGTTGAGTGTATACATTTATTGATTTCTTACTTCAATTTAAAACTGAAAAGACTACTGAAGGAAATTGATTGATGGCACAATCACCAAAGTCAATTGTAGTAATCTAAATTACGAAACAGCAATTAAATTAAATACCATTTTAATGAATTAATATTTTATGACACGGAGTGTTAGCAAATCCAAAAATGTGCAACATCAAGTCAAAATAGTTTTCGTTTTTGTTCCAATATAAATCGTAAGACCTCCTTCCTTTCGGTTTTCGAATCATTTCCACAACATAAAACTGTTCTTGACCTGTTGGGGACGTATTATTACTGATATTAGTTATTACTGTTAACTTATTGTCTTAAATGTGCAGAAGGATAGAAAAAGTTGTCGAAAAAATACGACAATATTTTTACAAAATAATGTACATGTTGCATAAGAAATCGCATAATA
Source organism: Pogonognathellus flavescens (assembly GCA_019776165.1). Taxonomy (NCBI): domain Eukaryota; kingdom Metazoa; phylum Arthropoda; class Collembola; order Entomobryomorpha; family Tomoceridae; genus Pogonognathellus; species Pogonognathellus flavescens. The sequence goes on from JABASD010000527.1 coordinate 61,974, forward strand.
CGTGGTAATAGAGCCGAGGTACCTATCATAATTAATAGTGAGCCAATTTACTCCGGTTGACAAACAGTTAGACAGCAATTTTGTGCGATAAATGTGCCTATTAGATAACAAGTTGCTTTACCGTTCTAGACAGGCACCTAAATAATACATTTTTTACTTCTTTCAAGCAAGCCTACTGAGTTGAATTTCGAAATACAAATTAATTTGCCATAGCCATCACCACAAATTTTTATGAAAGTTTAAAAGTAACTTAAATGTCTACTGATGAATGATTATTTATAAAATATGGTTGTAAGGTACTTGTAGTAGTTTATCCTTACATATTATATATCCCAAACGCAGTCAGAGGCCTGTGCGTTTGAAAGTTACGAGTAGAACTTTAGTTAAAATAACATGGTGAATGAATTTAGTAAATCCGCGGAGAAAAGTTCAATATATTATATTATACAGTATACCTCGTGTAGTAAATAGAATATCAGTAAAACAACCCAAGTCCCACTAACTAAACCTTTTGAGACGGAACATGACAGGATACTAATAATAGCTAATGACTAACAATAACAATTCATGTAGATACATGTTATATTATAATGTAGTAAATATTTAAATATAGAAAAGTGAAAAATGTTCAAATTATCAGCAACCACATTGCAGTTACTATTATACTAAAACGTAAATACAAACAATATTATTAATACATAAGCGTACTATTACTAAATAGAAACAATGATAGTATTTCTTATTAATCTGTAGGTTAAATGATTTAGTTTTTAAGTACCAATAATAAGACGATTGTGCTTCTACATTGATGTATAAGAAATCTAATTGTTGTATCATAAGTACTCATATTGCATTAAAAGGCCTGCACTTACAGAACATTGAAAGCACGTTAAAAAGCAAGTTGTAAAAAAGTTAAGCAACTTGCTCTTGATTAGAAGAGGATTAAACCTTAGAAGATACTTTTCCGTAGCCGTAATTATTGTTATATTTATATTTTTTAGCAATACATACAGGTTAGTAGTCAGGACAGGACGTAAAAATGTCAAAAGGCTGTATTTGAACCATTTCTTTGTTTTGAGATTGAGTTCAATAGGGAATGAATGCATACATTGATATTACTAATTGAATAACAGAGTTCGGTGTTCGTATGACGTAATCTGTACCTTATAGTACTATGCTTTGCTGGTATTAGTACTGTACTGTACTTGTGTATCCCATCTTGCATTAATTAACAATATTAAATTTGAATCTGTTTGTTAACCTATTTCTGAAGACATTATTATTAATAACAACTATCTGTAAAAGTAAACAAATGTAAGTTAGTTGTGGATACTTAAGCAAAGCAAGAGATGGAAAAAGTCGAAAAGAAGCTACTATCACAAATTGTAATAATGTGCATTTACAGAGCATTAATACTAAAATAGTGTTTGATATAACATTACGTAAGGAATAATCTACATTTTACAGTACAGAGTACATACACACAGCCAGCACATCTGTTTTTGTTTAAAAAATCGTTATGTATCAAACTAACATTGATAATTAATATACGTTCACTTTAATGTAGTTCCGTCCGTAAAGTATATTAAGTGTATTCCCATAATAATTTTGCAGTTACGTAAATACATACCGTTATAGCAGACCTGGTTCGCTTTTGTTCAATAACCTGTACCTGTCTGACCGTTTATGAGCAGTGGGTTAGCCAATAGCCACTACATGCATTTGTTTTGTGTATTCAACTCTAAATAATTTTCTTGTATTTTTACTTAGGTACATTATTGTTTGTTTCATTTTTACGTAAGCTACCATCCATAAGTGGTATAAAAAACCAAAAATGTTTGTAAATTCTGATTCGTGGAATGGAGTAAAGTAAATAAAGTGTTCAGTGTTGGGAAAACAATAAACTACCTAATGAAGTGAAGTGTACGTGGAATAAATGTTGTCAATATTATTATCTTGTGTAGTTCTTATGTAAAAGTAATGGTTAAACAGTTAAACATAACAATTATTGTAAGTGTAAGTAAGCAATTAATTAATTAGTAATTTACTAGCATGTAAGGTTCTACTGTTTTTATAATATTGTCAATGAATTGTATAATAATAATAACTTATTCATTTGAAAGTTGATATGTATGATGAGAAGATCATTGAATGCTGCGCTTTCTTCCACACTACGTAAAGTATACAATTTACGTTTAATCGTAACTCCTTAATAAGCTCCTTTTGTGTGTGTCTTGTCTTGGGTATGTCGCGACGAGTGTTAAGAATTCCATAGATTGATTCTATTGAATGCCTTTGCATGTGTATCACATTAAGTGTAAGTGTTGAATGATGACTCTGTCTGTGGCAATGATGGTAGGTAAATTTGATTGTATTTCTAGAATTGTTATTTATTGCTGACAGAACAGACATTAACGTTATGAAACTTGAAATTGATCTACGACTACATTGTTCCTTCTCATCATTTCAATTATTGTTAGATAATTTAAGTTGTAAAGTACTTTTTGTTGTATTGTAGTAGTCTACCGATACGGTCTTGCCGTATAAGAACACGAATAAAATGTTGTGCACATTTATACAAATTAACTTCTGTTTTATGCAACAACCTTTTCAATATCATTTAATCAAAAACATGTGTACTTCTTTATTTTTACGACGAACTAACCCAAAGTAGGCAACCAATTTTACTTCATAGGGAAGTTTTTTGCATTTTACTAACAGTACAAGTATAAGTGCAGGTTTTCTCTCGTAAATGAACTTTGGCCTATCATATATGCAAATGTCATCCATTGTAATATCACATTATAGCTGTTAAAGTTCACATAAAATTCCAAATTGGCATAGAATATATTTTACCATAGTTGAAATGTAACATAGCCATGTGCATTCTGTTCCTGGCAAAGTTGCCATATACTAAAGTAGAAGTTTTTGCAGTTGAGACTTTCATTGTTCCATGATTGCAGAACGTGGTTGCTGCCTACACAGCTGCATAGGTATTTTCTTTGTCTGGTTCCACTGTTATGCCGAATCGAATTGATTCATACGCAGGTGTTTCTGAATCCAAAGATCTCAACTTTCACCTTTCGATAATGAAATATATACTAACGGGAATTTCAGTTTCCGTTAGTTAAGAGTACTGTGGTATGTATGGCATGTATGGTACGTCATACTGACATTTTTACTATATGTATTCCTACTGTGAAGCTGAAGCCCACTTGCTTTGTGCAAAAAAGCTTCTCCGGAACCCGATATTTTTTACGACATTTAGGTCTGTGCATGTATTTATAATGAAATGAAAATTCTATAAATATTATAGAAGCTTTTATGTTAAAAGCGAATTCATGCCGTGGAAAAATCTGGTAGGTATTATTAGCGTTTCCATCAGACGTGTGCTATAACGTAAAGTTGAGAAGTGGGATTGTGCGAGAAGGACCTTTGCTGAACCTGTGTTTGCATATAATTTAAGGCTAATAAATAATTCACGCGAAAGATATCTGCAGTACGTAAGTGCACGTAGAATTCTATACGTATATTTCATTTCCGAAGAAATCAAGAATCGTACTTAAATAGAAAACACATCTTACTCAGACTATTCTGTCAATAATTCATTGCTTAATGAAGGAAACCCAGGTTTATTGATATTCCAGTAGAAATAAATATATTGCCCGCACACTGAAAGAGTCGCCCTGGCTTCCGTTAGCTTCTTTCGGAGCGGAGGGAAAGCGAAACCCAATGAAAGCCTGCGTAGGAGGAGGACCGTAAAATGAGCACGAGAAAGCTTCTGCATGTTCAATGTAAAGCACATACCATTTTGTGTAGGAAGAAAGACATATTAATACTGTACACATATATAGCGCGCTATTATTACGTGTTTACTATGTCTATGTCTATACTGTGTAGTATATAGGTAACTACTACCTTCAGTCAACTTTGTAAATCCGAATTTCGGTGTGTACATCTGTGCTATTTTTTGTAAAGTACATTGTACCAATAATTTGCATACTACTGCGTACACAACCACAGGATACAACCTTATTTTCTGTTCACAACTAACTCATACATAGTTGGTAGTTATTTTCTATATAGGTATATTAACAAATGTCTTAGGTATTTTATAGGAAAAACTCTACGTGTAGGTACTACTACTAAACTACACAGGATATAGTAGGTACATAAAATATAGTGATGTGTTACAGGCTCCTCGTGTTTCATGCATATACAGTAATATTATTATACCTGTGAGTTTGTGACCTACACTTTAGTTCAACCCAAGAACAGAGTGTATCACTTACTTAGTTAGTCGTAATATATATACTATTTACTATACTATAGCACACACAAAGTCAAGTATAGTAAATAGTAGCAGTACACGATTTGCTAATTGTGAAATAATTTCTACCTCCTCCTACTATTCCACCACTACATGGTAGAATATATATACAGGTTAAAACTGTGTTATGTGAACAGTCTCATTCTCATCCTCGTAGCATAACGTGCGCTGACTGAATGTGGGCAAACCAAGTGGATGCGTCTGGTTCGTTCTATCTTTGAAACACAAAACATCTCTTTCATATACTAGCTATATTATTGTGTAATACATAATATTATAAAATATTTCAATATGATAAGATAATAGTAGACTTCAGCTTCTGGGGCATATAGACTGAGAGTATAAGATGTTACTGTATTGTTCGTGTACATCTCCTTCCTAGTCGTTTTATCGGGTAGATCTGCATTTACTACTTGCTAACTTGTTCTGCTGTGTGTGTCGTGTCGTAGTAGTGGAAAGACTCTGGAGTGTATTGCATATTATACATAGCGATTTGTTTAAAGCAGACTCTGGTTTAGTCTTTTGCTACTGTGAAAGTCGCGGAGATCCGATATGAGCCGACTTTCGATGCTGGTCCAGGTTTACGGATTCGGATATTGAATTTATTTACGCGCAACCACAGCCACATATATAAAAGAGGAGCTTGTCTCTCTCTCGGCTTCTTGCCAGCATCAGCAGTAGAGAGACCAACAAATAACTAATCACCCACCAGCTTCTTATTCCTCTTATTACACTTCTGTCACTTATTCAGGTACGCCTATATCCTATACTAATACATATTCATATAAAATATCTCTGTATACAAATTCAATATTTTCCTATACAGATGCCACGTATATTCATATATACGTAGTGTTTTCTTCAATTAAGTATAATCTAAGAGCTTTGCACGACTGACATTAATTCACTCAGTCTGTGTATCCCTTTTGTATATGTCTGGTGTACAATGAATCTATTGAAGGTGTATACACGACAAGACAACTACGTTGCGTTTTAATTTGCTTACAGAGAGAATAGAAAATTAATGTAAATATCTCGTCCTTGCTTTTTCGGTTGGTTTAGTATTATGTGATGTTCCACTCAGTGTGCGTTTGTGGTGGATTGATACGGTTGACATGGACGGATACGCGCTAAAGTGATATAAAAGCAACAGACACAAATTCAACGTTGTATAATATCATAATATTATTGTACTCACATATACACGGATACGACGTGCTTTGCGACGGAAGGAAGTAATAAAGGAAGCGATACTCTCTACACACAAGTAAAACTCACTCGAAAATCTAATGTTTACTTATGGTTTCAAATTGTTGACTTAAGTTGTCCTGTCTGTCAACCCGGTACAACCACTTCTAACTTGCAAGGTAAATAACTCTCTCACAACTTCCCATTTATTATGCTTACTCTAATATTAAGCAGCATTAGTAATTTAAGCTCATTTAATACATGACCTATAAGAAAACTACTATTACCAATAGGTTTGATCTTTTGACATGTCTATATAGGTTCATTCTTACTTGAGAGGTATGTCTACTTTGTATGCATTGCTCGTAACAGTCTCAATCTAAGCCTGTGATATGATGGCATCCTTTTGGTTCCTTAGGTACTTTAGGCAGTTTTATGGGCATCAAGCAAACAATAATTAATAATGTGTTGACGGCCTTTTCTTTTCTACTGTGTTAATGTTGACTTGAGTGCAGATCATTTTTGATTGGCAATATAAAATGATCAAGTCGTGATTTTACATCCTATGTAAATATATCTGCATTTTGCACTATATTTTTTATTACCTTATACTACAGATACTGCAAGAGTGAAACAGAACCAATGCCGCAAAAAATGAAGTGGTATAATATTATAGGGGGTATTTTTATTTTATGCGGTACAAATGGTGGAGCTATGTGTAGATATTAATGTCGCAATCATAATAATCATAAAAGGAAATTGTTGTGCATTCATATATAAGTATTATACGATGCGGCTAAGTAAGTGTAACGACGATGGTTTATTAGGATCAAGTACATTTTGCCATTTACCAATGCATGCATCAATTTTTCATATTATGTTACAGAACATTGCATGTGTGCATGCTTGGGACACAAAAGACTTTATGAAATACTTAATACGATAATGTGTAGTATCTATGCATATTAAGATGATTTATTCATAATCATACGTATACACAACACACGCACTATACATTATTTGATTTACACTCTTACGTAGTATATAGTACTTCGCATACATACAAATACATAAATACAAATACGAGTGAGTGTAAAAGAATACACATTGCCAGATCTACTTGCGTGTTGGGTAGAAGACCTGTAATTTCATAAAACAGGGCTAAAGCAAGAATTTTGTGTGAAGTGTTAGTTCTCCTAGGGCTTTAGAAGCTTTAGATGAATGGGAATAGAATTTACATCTAACGCTTTGTGGGAATGGGAACATGAAGGTCAACTGCTCACAACTTGTGCAGAGTTAATTGCATTTTTTGTAGCAGCAATTCGTCGGCGGTATATTTCAGACTTCATAATATTCTTAGCTATCAAATAAAAATTAGGTTTATAAATTGTCAGAGATTCAGGCGTATATAATGTTGGATTGTAGTATTAGTAGAAATAAATTATTTGTTTTTTCCATTTCCGATATTTCACAAATCTCAACTTGCATGCTCGTTTACCCGCGGTTACTTATGCATGCAGAGACAAAATAATTTAGTACATTACAGGACCCTTGCACGAGAATTTTTGTGTTCGTTCGTTTGTAAGTGCTTTTATACGTCTACTGTGAGAGAGACTGTGACATTTCGTGCTCGTGCTAAGCGGATTGTTTGTTGGGATTGCAATAAATTAATAGTTAATGATCGGGACATTGACACTAGGAATTCTTAATTGGAATAATAGTTTCGATATGTGTTTTAAGCTTGCTAGTGTATTTGAATAGCAGCAAAGGTTAATTGCGTCTCATTGCATGTATTTCTACGAATTTGTTGTGAACATGTGCACAATGAACTGTAAGACAATGAGACGCTTATTTTCATGTTTACACAAATAGAGTAAGTTTATATATAAATATCTGCATGCAAACAAAGGGATTTCTAAATATATTTTTATACGTATGTTACTGTAATAATGTGATGTGAATTTGGGAAAACAAAGTACTAATAGTATATCTGTAGGTCTTGCTGTATAGAATCGTTATTTTTATTTTTACTTATGATGCACTTTTATACAATATAATTATACGAAGAATATTAAATTTTGTGTAAAAACTATAGAGAATCTTTCTCTATACGATTTAGTACATATGGGATTCAGTCTGTGAGTCTGTAGTATTTATATTGCATCATAAAGCCATTTACCTGGATGATTCTCCATAATCATGCCAGTCATGTCGAATAGTTGCATGATCGAATTACCATTAATGGCACAGATGTGTTGCATGTTGATTTATGGCATGGAAATCCTAAAGGCTGCACACTGATTATAAAATAAAATTTTGCGAATTAATTATTTTGGTGGTTAATTGTTAACTAAATCGTACTTAAAACATGTTTTATCTTATTTCCTTTGTAATTAGGTCCTTTTTGGCAATAAATTGTATTTTATTTAAAACA
>JABASD010000528.1:0-69847 GCA_019776165.1 Pogonognathellus flavescens
TTGTGCATTGGCAGCATACGTCACAAATAAACCAGTTCGAGTGGCTTTAGATTTACATACCAATATGGAGTCAGTTGGAAAGCGACCACCATATTTATTTAACTACGAAGTATGTTTTAACATTTTGAAAGATATTATAGATACTCTGACTTATTCTTCTAATACTTTTACTTTTGCATGTGATACAGGCGGATGTTGAAGAGGATGGGAGAATTGTTAGCCTGACAGCCAAAATTTATTGCGACCCAGGAATGGCATCTAATGAAGAGACTGCGGAACTAACCATGTTATATTTTCAATCCATCTATGCTGCCGTTGGCTGGGATATCAGTACTGTAAATGTAGTTACAAACACACCTTCAAATACATGGTGTCGAGCCCCTGGTAAATATAACATATATGTATATAGCATTTTTAGGTTGAAGTCATTATTATTATTCACTTATTTTCTCCAAAATTGAAAATGAATGAAGAACTCTAACAATTCCTTCATTGGTTACTTTCATTCTGAGTTTCGCCAATGTTTCTATAAATGTATACATGTAATACTGTGCTAAAATAAAATAGATTGAGTACGATTATACTGTAACATGTATGTCTCTAGGAAGTACTCCAGGTATTGCTATGATTGAAAACATCATGGAGCATATTGCATTCACGGTGAATAAGGACGCTACTGAAGTCCGTTTGACCAATATGATTAAACAGGGCCAAAATTTACTGTTACCCTTTGGCAATGCCACCACATTTGAAAGTGAAAATCTCATTCCGAAAATGCTGGAGGAATTGAAACGCACCGGGAATGTACAGAATCGTCAAAATTTCAATAAGAATTTCAATTTGGTAATCAAAATTAAAATATTGTCAATTTTGGAAACAATCAAATTGCTTATTTCTTGTAAACTATTTTCATTCAGAAATCTAATAACCGATGGAAAAAACGTGGAATGGCCCTTGTGCCAATGCGATATCCTTTGAAATACGGAACGACGAGTCACTCATTTCCAGTATATGTTGCTATTTATAAGAATGACGCAACAGTTGTAGTAAGCCACGGAGGAATTGAATGTGGCCAAGGTCTTAACACAAAGGTACCAAAAGCATCAGATTTCACATAGATAAATCATTCTACTATTTTTTCCGTTATGACAATGATTTTGCAAATTAACTTAAAAATTCTTAAGGTGGCTCAAACTGTGGCGTATGAATTTGGCATTCCAATGGGTATGATCGCCGTCAAACCTTCCAACAATTTAGTTTCACCAAATGCAGATGCAACTGGAGGTGCAATCACAAGTGAACTGTGCTGCCATGTAAATTGTTTTATTGTACTTTCTGCCAACGACAGAAATTCGTGTCTAAAAAACCTAATGTTTGCGTATTTTGTTTAGGGAGCTTTGGTAGCATGTAATAAACTTAAAGAACGCATGAAGCCTTACAAGGACAGAATGAAGAAATATTCCTGGTTGGAACTTATTCAGATCTGCCACAGGTCTAACATCGACCTTACAGCCTCGCACATGTGAGACCGTCTGCGTTATTGTATTTATCTCATTTCTTGTGAAGTAACCTTAATTGCTACTACCTAAATAATAGAAACTCACGTACAAGCAGAGTAATAAAGAAATTTACGCTCTGGTTTTAATTATTAAAGGCCAAGTCCATTGGATGGAGTGAAAACGTATGATATTTGGGTGGTTAATCTTACAGAAGTGGAAATCGATTGTTTAACAGGAGAATACAGAGTAAGTTTATATTTTCTATGAGGAACGGAGATGTAATAATGGTGTGAACATTTGAATGAGATTATACAAAATGTTTAATATTCAAAAAGGTGGTAAGAGTAGACGTAATTGAAGATGCTGGTATGAGTCTCAACCCTGAAATTGATGTGGGTCAAGTGGAAGGTGCCCTTATTATGGGTCTAGGATTATGGACCACCGAGAAACTTGTTTACGACAAAAACAATGGTCGTTTACTAACAAATGGAACATGGGTAAATATTTTAATTTATTTTGATAACAAAACATGAATGATGTCTGTTTAGAGCCTTGCAGTGTTATGCCATATAGTAGGCTTATGAATTCAAGCTAAGCCCGTTGAATGTAGAAAATTGTAAACTACGAATTTGAAGCTCATTACAGATAGCTTTATTTTCAATAGCAAGAAAAAGAGCAAATAGATGTGTGTAGTTCAAAGTCACAATGGCAAATCATAATCTAAAAGTTCACATGTAAAGCAATAATGGTCAATGTCATTTCATATTGATATTAGAGTTTACATATACAACTAATTAGTAGTCAGAATTTACGAATTATCATTGAATTAGAATACGAGTTTTACAAAAAACCATTAAATCAATATCATAATATTTATGTTTTTCATTACGAAGGAGTACAAACCTCCACTTGCCAAGTGCATTCCAGACGATTTTCGGGTGACGTTGTTGAAAGACGCACCTAATCCTTATGGAGTCCTTCGGTCAAAAGGTCTAATATGTGTTTTTATTTAACATGGAAACTTATGTTTATAAGACTATAGTGGACTAAAGTAATGAAGAGTACAAAATGAAATAATTTTATGGTGCATTTCAACAGCCACCGGCGAATCACCTTTATGCTCAAGTGTAAGCGTAGTTTTTGCCCTTAAAAATGCAATATATGCAGCCCGAAAAGATGCTGGTCATGATGAATGGTTTCAATTTGGTAAGAAACTTCAGTATTCGTAATATGTAGCGTAGTACTACAATTATGAGAGTGCTGTGACCTCTTTTTTAAAATATTTACACAAATAATTTTGGTTTAAAAATTGCAGATGGCCCGGTGACTCCAGAGGATATTCGTCTACTTTGTCTTAGTGATCCGTCACAATTTCGTGTTTGAAACCCACTTGTAGATGATTTGTATTTTATTTATAGTGTTTATTACTATTTCTTGGAAAATAAATATACTTAGTTTATAAAAAATATCACTTGTTAGGTACTGATTTAAATATATCAGTGCAATAAAAATAAATATAAAATTCCAAAAAACCGAAAGTAAACTTTACTTTAGAAGACGATAATAATCTCCTAGCTTTTACCAACTTTTACCACCAGTAGTAGCGGTACCTAAATTTTATCATTGAAATAAACTCTCCAGGAGTGTTCAGGATTCGCTCCCAAATCCCCTCGAGCGAATCATTTGTGAATCCTAGATAAGCCTTTGAAACTGTCTCCTGAGTCCGATTTCTGATGAATGTAGTAACAGCCGACGGAATTTGGCAAAAGGTTTTACATTTCTCATTGTATATTTTATTGCGTCTAAACATCGGGAATATTTGTTTGTATCAAGGGTGATTTGAAACTGATACCGTCGTTAACTCGATGTTGTATGATTTTTTGTCAAACAATTTTTGCATTGAAATTTGCGTTTATAATTATTTCATTCATTTATGTTTTTACAAATGTAAATGTTTTCCTAGCCTTATTGATTATATTGTTTCTATTAATATTAAATGTTATAGAGATTTGTCGAAAACAATATCATGGAACAGAAAATTTGTGCGTAGTTACTTACATTTCCCACGATTTAATATGAGTGAAAGTGGTCATTTTACTTTATTTGTTAGTAAACAGTATTAATTTCACACGGAGCATTTTCTAGTAATATGTTTATACGTACAGCATTGAATAGTATTGTTAATTCTTTGAGTGAAATACTAGGAAGACGGAATTCCTGTGAGAAAAGACCTATGTGTTAATAATTTAATGTAGGTGCATGAATGTGAATGTAGCCAACTGGATGTAAAACTGTAGAAGCCACTTCTTCGGTGTGAAAGTCACATTACCTACTTATAAGTAGGTAATGCAGTTTAGGTACCTACGCAGTAAAATTCTTCTTCATACATGAACACGTTAATAGTATATATTTATTTTGTACACGAGAAAGGAAAATGTGAGTTGAGTTGACCATGTAATAAGGAAGAACAACGGATCGATAGAAAACTCAGGTGAGTTTAAGACTGTGCATGGGAAACGGTTTGTTTGGTTCTAGTTTTTAGAAGTGTAGACATGAAGTTGACTGACGAGAGCCAGTCATCCACTTGGAGTGTCACGCAAAACACCAAAACCCAACTCACTCTAACCGACTGGCGTCTTGTTGCTAGTTCTTCTACTTTTACCAGCACCATACGATTTCCAACCGTCTACTCTTTTAACACTTGTAACTTTAATTGGCAACTTTAAAACGTTATAAAAAATCCTGCATCAGCATAGTTTTGAAAATATTGAAATATTCAAAATTCAAATAATTCGTTTTAATTTATAGTTATAAAAATAGTGCACGTTTCGGCAAAAGTGAACGCATTGAAAAATATCACAATGCTATTGGGAAATAAGAAAAGGCAGTGCTAATTTTCGAGTTGGGAATTTAATTCTTGCATCTGAGTGTTATTATTTATTATTGTGCGAATAATTCGATTTGTAGATTAAGCACTGGTCCGTGGTTATTCGTAAAACCAAACCTGAAATACTTGATTTAATTTCCATATTATACTATACAATATTTACGTGTTTAGACTTAGTGTTTGCTAAAAAATACAAACAAAAATTGTTCTTTCAAAGAGAAAATTTGTACAGAGTACTAAAAAAGTGTCAATGGACTGTAAATTTGAATCATTGTCGTCATGGTCAGCTCTCGGGAACAGTCTCCGAGTTCAAATGGCTCTCCCGTGAGAAAAGCGATCCGTTCGAGAATAACTACACCGTCTACTCCACCTAATCATCACGGTCGCAAAGAAACTTTCACTGGCTCAACAACTTTCAGGTAATAGTCATTCTAGTCTCATATTACACACCAATAGCAATGCAAGGCTTGCCTTTTGTTCCATACTGGACATTATGAGTATGACCCAAGGAGAAAATAGCAACATTTTACAACATGTAATAAAAGTTTAGCGACCTTTTCCCAGTCAAGATATATTCAATCCAAATTCATGTGGATCGCTATACATACTATGCACATTTTTCTATACAAAAAGCAAAAATTGTTCCAAAAGTCAAGATATTAACACACATAAATGTAGTGTGCATACATACCGATTCTGCTAATGTCTTCGGACCTTTCTCTTCATTTCCTAACTTACCATTAATGAGCCAGACTTGTATTTGGCTCAAAACATAATTACTTTGCAATAGTAGCAGTAGCAATATATAATACGTGTATAACTTTATTCATATACATATCTAAGTTTAGTTTGAATATCTACTAAATGGCTGCAGAAAGTTTTGATGATTTTGTCCATAAAACCATTACGAAAAAAGGAAAGCACGAACAATAGTCACAGTACATAGGAGGTATCTACGTAAGAAGAAGTACCAGCAGCCATGTGTTGTAATTACTTAATTATCTTACCATACGAAATAAAATGGACGATTTTAAATCATCTATGTAGGTAAACAGTTGACATATAAAACATTAAACTTTTTCTACATAAACAGGAACAGCAATACGAATTATATATGAATTAAAATTATAGGGGAAATCTTTACATTCAAACAGAATATTACTTCTGGTATATAACCATTCAATATTACAAATGTTATGTCAGTTCTCCATTTGTACAGATATGTGCTTACAGCATTACAATATAATAAATTATGGCCAAAGTTATACTTATTGTTAATATACTACCTAGCAATAGCTTTTTTGTAGAAGTGAGTATGATGTAGGAATAACATGTTAGTTTGTATATATGTACTTCACTAGAGAAATTTATTGTGTTGCACTACTGTTACTTTAATAGAGGCTCGACGCTCGAGTAATGATTCTGTGTACGGAATTAGGGTGAATATGAAAAGTATAATAATAATAATATTAGCATGCATGAAACACATTTGTTATTTTACTTCCTCGTTCTTTGATAGAAGGGAATTTCTGCTATACCTATGTGGATAAAACAGAAACACGTTTTTGTTGTTAGTTTGGACAGCAGGAGTCCAGCAAATAATGCTATTTGGCAGCGGTAGCCAATTCTCTAATTCTAAAGCAATGCCCTTGCTGTTATTTTTATGGATATTTATTTTTTGTTTGGGTTCGCCATAAGTAACTTTGCTGTGCTATAACTAATAACGTCTCTGTACCATTCATAGCTTCATCTCAAACACACGTACATTTACTTTTGTATTATAACAAGTTAACTTTCTATATCTAAGCTTTGCTGAAAACTTTTCTATCACTTTGAGTTCGCACCATGACGGAAACGACTTTCTATTTTCTATTGGCGAGAAATGCAATCTATTTCTTTATGAAAGTTACATTAGTAAGAAATGGATCGGATATATTAAAAAATGTTCTTGAAAAATTAAAATATTTGTTGGGTTTGGTAATAATATGAAGATCAAATATATTAAAATCGATATAAAGCAATTATGAGGGTTATTAAATATCTGCTTCTGTATAAAATTTCAGTAGGTAATGAATTTAACATTCTGTCTTACGAGATTCATAATTTTTATTTATTACATAATTATATGGTGGCATTATTACTATGATTAAATATTAAAAAATTGCTTAATCTTTTAATGATATGTTTAAGTGCTAAAACTGGGAATGGTTTAATTTTCAAGTCTTGCATCGCCGATTGACTTTTATGACATAGAGTGATATAATGCTTCGGTATTTATGTCCAAAGTTTGGAATAGAACGCAATTACTGGAGAAAGACCTTGAAATCCTGTAGTTTTATTAAAAAGCACTTCCATGTATTAGGATTATGTATGTACAACTATTTGAAATATACTAGGACATAGTCCTCGTATTATTAACAGACGAGTGAGAGCCGATTGGCCATAATACAGTCCAGCAGCATTACAGACAAACAAGAGAAAACACATGACTATGACTACATGACTTGCTAATAGTATTATTGTACATATGAATTTATTACAGTCGATGTTATCGACATATGACACGGTATATTACAATTTATATTAGTTGTGTACGAATATCGGCAAAAACATGATTTTTTATCATCAGCATCGGCTAAATAATATAATAATATTATTGACCCATGGCAGTATAATATTTCACTTGAAATGGAAATTTAATTTTTTCTTAAATGCTGCAATACTCTTCTTTATCGAATTTTATTTCCGATTCCGACAGCATTACCCTCCACTACGAATCAATAATTTTTAATTAGACAGTTGACTGTGTCTGACTGAGTTATGACTAACAAATTAAATGTTTTTACTTTACTTGCTGTATAATATATAATTTATTAATATGATTTTTGAATGACAATGAAAAACGAGTATGTGGCAACACAGAATGCAAATATTTCAATGATTTATACGACAGTATGAATTCGGTATGCAAACATGTACAGAAAAATCAATGAATGAGTTCTTAAGGTCACATCGTCAACAAAAATTAAAAAGTTAAAAGTCAAACAGTTTTGAAGGAAGACAATGTTTGGTATGGAACTATATTTAAGATTCATAAAGTTTGTTTAAAGACTTCAGAATTATAAATAGGTCCTTGTTCCACTACTGGTAGGATTTGTAATTCTGGTAGCTGTTGTATGCAAAAAATAGATTTTACTACCTACCAAGGTTTGCACGTTTGATCATTTTCTATTCATAACCATGTAAGACTGTTAGATGTATTTTATTGACATTTTACCGGAACAAGTGAAAGAATTAAAAAGGTTTGCACAAACTCGTTTTTGCAAAATTAAAATGGGCATTACTAATACGCAGGCACATTACTAACTACTATTTTTTATTACAATACGTTTATAAAACTGGAAACGACACTGGATTTGCAGTATGGATATTTTGATTGATATAAATTACATTTCTTTACTTATGATAAATATAACTTTTCTGTAAAAATATCAAAATAATTATAATGATACATTTGCGCTATTATTATATAATAGGCAAATGACATAGAAAGTTTAAACCCAACTTTTCCTCGGACTGTGCTATCGAAGGTTTATCTTACAATTATGTGTACGTATATATTTATATATAACTTTTTATCAATTTGCGCAACAATGAAATTGTATAAGAATGATAACATTACAACGTTTACCTAACTGACATTAATGTCAAACTGTCTCACACGTCCGCAAAACTGATAGCCATATTCAGTTTCCAGAATTTATGAACGCACACTAATTAGATTGTCCTACTCCCAAAACGTTACCAGAAAGGCCTTCAGCGTTACTCTGGATATTTGAGGTGTCACCACGTTTCACGAAATTATGGGTGAGGAAAGAGTGAGGTTTAGGCAGTTTAATGCTTAGGTATGTAATTTAAGCCTTCAATGTTCACACAACCAATCATGGACAACATTTGACGAGAATAGTGTTATTACGTGTTCTTAACTACGTCAGAATTTATCTTGCTGCACGACTACCGTGTATTATGTCTCGTCACTCATCTATCGGTTGATCAGTACGCATTTTCCCAAATAATGAATAATTGTCAAAAATGTGTGAATGGAAATCTAAATATAAGTTTATACCTCACACTATGCCAATAACCATTAAAGTAATCGCTACTTACGTAAACGATGAGAGCTGTTAATAGTTGCATTTTATTACAAACTTTTCATTTAAATTGACAGCATTTAAATATTAATCTACAAAAATTATTGGGCAACATTTATAGTTGTTATAGTTATGCATTTACATCAATCCAAAAAGCGAAATATAATATACTATTGTATTTTATAACATTTTTGAAAATATTATAATAAATTATACAACTGTATTATGTCAAATACGTACACGCCAAATCTGTCACTCACAAATTGTAAGAAATATAATTGTAAATATTATATAGAACAATGATGTACCTATAATGCGGGTATTTTTCTCTACAAAGAATTTGTAAACCATACAATGAACTTTGGAAATTAAATTGCCGTGTGATACTGTGTGAACTTAAGTTACCTATATAGAATGTAGATAGGTGCCTATCTATTGCCTATATAAAAACGTGTTGTGAATGCCGTTCCAAATTTATTAATAATATGACTTCCATTACGAAAATGTTTTATAACTGTTCATATAGTCTATGTCTATTTGCAGTTTAGATTTATGTGTTATTGTATGATAGTGGAATAATGGATATCACTTTTTAGTACCAAATTAATGGATAAAGTTGGTTTGGCATTGTTCTAGTTTTGTGTCCTTTGAGTATAAAAAGTTTCGTATTTTCCACACAACACATTCCTATATACTTTACACACAATCCATTTCCATAACTATAAGCAGTATTGGCTTATATCTTTTTTACATATTATTTGGCTGGAGAACGATTATAAATTGAAGACCTTAATTGCCGTAACCCTCTCCAGAAGTTATTGTCTTACTTATGGAAGGAAATGATGAGAACATTAGCTAAATTCTGGCACAGTCCTTATGCCACATTATTTCGTTACTACACACAACTCGTAAATGTACAAAGCATATTATTATTCTAGCACTACATACACATCCCTATTTAAAAGCTTCTTTGGTTTATATCCATATAGAGTGGACATTGTATACGCGAATTTAAGTCTAACAGCATAAACGCATGCAATCCCAATTCATTTGGCAAACTTTGACTGGCTAAATGATTCAGAGCGAGAGAAGCATGTGCTTTGGGGCTTTGTCGTGTGTAGTTTATGATCTAACTGGAAGTACATACTTTGTGAGTAGTGAATATACATTTGTTTGATTACTACACACACTACACGGTAAATATGCATAGGAAAACACACGTCTCATTGTGGATTATTCGAAATAACGGATATTAGCAGGAATCTAGAAGTATTTTGTCTCTTATTGCCAGAGTGAATAGGAAAAGACGGTGAGAGACATGAGGACAGCAGTCCGAGTGACTCTAAAGTGACTTGTGAGTAGTCGGGAGTACAAGTGACAGTAATAGAAAACTCTCAGGTTGACTTAATAATATTATAGCGTGTACACTACATGTAAATCGCTAAAAATCAATAATGGGGCATTAGGCAAAGGCAAAACGTACTGTGTCGTTTGTATGGGGTATGTATTCTATATGTTATGTAGGCACTACCTATGTACTGTCTACCTGTAAGCTTGAAAAGTACTGTAGTCATTCAAAAAGCACTCACTTAGACCAGGCTGTATAATAACACTCAAGTCAAGTTGGCTTGTATCGAATGAAAACACGCGATTTGAGGAATTAATGGGATAGATCCTTTTCTGGGGAGAAACATGATTAGGCTGCTTCATGTATTTGCGCTACAGCAGGGCACCAATATCATTTATTCATTAAACTCATTCATTTTATTCGCAGAAATAGGTAAACATTCGAATTCCTTGCAGCTGCCTTGGAAATATATTCTGTGTGCAATTTCACAATTCAGCCTCGAATCTGAAAGCTGTTAAAAGACTTGAAAGTGAATAGAACTGAAGTCCATTGTGGAACTTCTGAGGAATTTTGCACTAATTGTTGTTTTCCTGTTTTTGCTCTAATATTCTAGTAGGTGTAAGGTGAATAATACGTTACCTATATAAATGACCATACAAATTCCACCGTTTCAGGTACAGCAAAAATGTAATCGTCATGCAGCGTTACACAAACAGTAGTACTTCCGAATATGCATTTTTATGGTTATGCAGCAGTATGCATTTTGCATACTGCCCCCGTATTCGATATTTTCCACCTTTCACCTCTGTGCAATGTTTTATGGGCAGTAGAGCGAAAATAATTCATTCTGTTCAACTTTATTGTCAGATTGTCACATGCTTACGTATAAAATTAGAACTTCCAGTTTGCGTCATGACTGAAAGATTCCTGCCGAAGATTAGTTCATGCATTGCTCTTTCATTAGTTGAAGAATTGACGTGGTAGTAGAAACAATCACAAGTTTATAATGCCATTGTATTAAATATTATGTACTTTTAGTTAGTATTTTACTAAACGTTTACTGTGAACGTTCCTTTATTACAATTAGATGTTCAGATAATCTACAAGTCTATAACCTCTTGTAAACTCAAAACATACAACGACTTCTTTGTATTGTCATTTTATTGACAGAGTCCTGAATCAGGACTCCTGATACGTAGATACATAATTCAAAATTTAGCGACAACGTAACGTGACTTCATCAAACGCAGTAGTCAATGGCTAGAAGTAATAAATAAATGATTTTTGTTCCCACACTGAAAATTAAGATTAAGATTGGTGTTTGTGGTAAGTATAATATACTGTAGATGTATATATAGGTTTAAATTTATTTGGGGTTGTATTTAAATATTTAATATAATTGAATTCCTATATAACTGTTGCCAAAGATAATTACATTACTTAACTTAACTACAGTGAGCATTTATGGTTTTTTATCTGTTGGTTTCTCTTAGTTCCTCAATTTAGTAGACATTTATTTATTTAAAGGTTTGCATTTCTTAAAGACAAATGATTGTTATAACATTAGCACTTGTGGGGCATTAAATTTTAACCCCTGCGTGTGCAACTGTGATTGACATAAAGAGGAGCAACTTCCGTGCAAATTACATAAAATATTCATGAGTCGGGAATTGAAAAACCTAAGTAAGTCAAGATGTACACAAACGTAGCAAAATGTTAGTTATTTTCATACAACACATACACAACTTTGTATAAACATGTCTTGTTCCGTTTCGAATCATTCTGCACACACGCACGTAATTGTTTCTATTTCTTGTTGGTTCCTTCTACACAAAACTATGTAAACCTTCGATTTCACATTCGCAGTTTACGTTTAGCTGTACCTTTCCCTGAAACATTCACATAAACGTTTATTTTCTTTCTCAAACACCTTTACGGCATTACACCATTAACACAACGATTCAATACGCTATGGCGTAGCGATTTGATAGTTGTGCAAGAGATATTGCGGCTCATTGGCTTTTGATTGCATAATTAATGAAGAGATTGATGTAGGTGTTGGTAAATTTCTGGTAGTCTTCAGCTATGTGTAATGGATGACCCAGACAGAAAGGTATTACCCCATGCACGAGAACCAAGTTGAATAAGTCCATCGCCCTATCATATCCAATTCATAATTAAACGAGTAACCACTCTTTTAGGCTGCTTGTTACTATAATATGCAACTAAAAAAAGGTATGAGTATACCAAGCCATGTAGGTAACTAGGAATTAACTATTTATAGTTGATAGTACAATAATTAAAATGAATATAAAATAAATACTCTAAACATGTCAGCATTTTGCAAAGAATGTGCCCATAGGTATATATATACAATATTATACGTAAAAGTAGGTGGATAGATATTTATATATTTACGAATACGCAGTCCTAAATAATATCGAAGTTTTTGTTACAGCGAAATGTTTTTTGTTCTGTACGAGATTTTAACAATTCTTGATATTTATTAAGGAACAATGATAATGATTATGGTAAAAGTTTATTCATTAAACTTTGTGTTTGACGAAAACTTTTTTAATGAATATTACAGCAACATGAGTATCGGCAGTGCATCCTCGCTCCAAAACTTGGAGAGTGATTTTGAGATGATGGAGCCCACGGATAACAACAACATCAATGTAGTGGTCAGGTATGTGCCGAAAGATATAAATACATTAACAAATGCTTTTAGTTGTTTCTATTTTGTGTGTCCTTATAGATTACTATCATATCATGTCTAAAAGTTGAGACACAATGCGTACAATATTGGCAATTGCATGTAAATAAGCTCCGATATTATGCGAGCTCTCTTTGAAAAAGTTTTGTGGCAGGAGTGTCGAGCACGTCCATCAAACTGGTTACGACTCATTACTATTTTAAACACACGAAGACAAATACTGGAGTATCAGTTTGAGTTTGAATAACTAGTCCATAAGTAAATGACCTCGGAATGAATTGTATTAGGATTCTACGTTTTAATATTTTAATCGTTTCTTTCTTCCAAGGCAATGATACCGAATGAATGTTTTTGTTCACAGGGTGAGACCGTTGAATTCGAAAGAGGTGAAGGTAGGAGATGAGAATGTGACCCACTTTCCCGGTAACGGGCAATTGTGGTTGGATCCGTCGATTCCAAAGGAGAAACCCAAATCCTTCACTTACAATGTGGTTTTCGAGCCGGAAGCCACGCAAGAAGATGTTCTTAATCATTCCGGTGTAAAGAGACTCATTGATATGGCCATTGATGGATTCTCTTGCACTGTTTTCTGTTACGGACAAACAGGTTCTGGGAAAACTCACACACTAACAGGACCTCCTCATTTGGTACGCTACTACTACTACTAAACCAATTTGAATTAATGAGGGTGACAAAGCAGTGTTACCCGTCTTCACTCTATGAATGAACTTTTTGCATTAGCTAAAGTAATTTTTAGCCTGAGTGTTTTTCATTGCACGATATACTAAAATATGTTTGGCATGCTTGAGTTTTATCTTAACATATTTTAATTAAATGCTAGTATTATTCACTACAAATAATTCTTGGAAAGCTCATTCATAAGATACAAGCTAATTTAATCTGCATTAGTGTTTTAGTACTACCATTGAAGTTGTTTATTTCATTTCATTCTATTAACATTTTGCTCCATTTTATTCACAAAAGATAGAGTTCAACACTTTTTAATTTCTTTAAACACAAATACCCCCATTTATATATTATATCCATTGAAATCTCAACAGATTGTATCTATACAGTATAACAGATTTCAGTTTAATAGTCTCTTTGAAGAATAATCTTCTGTAACTAAAAACTGCAGTACAGTTTCTATAGGGATGCAATTGATCTCTTTGGAATTTTTAAAAATACTTTTAATACTCACAGGAGAGTGAATTATGATTGAGTGCTTTATGTTACATGTACTGAACCAGTAAAACAATTTAGCTAGCGTATGTAAATATGTTACATACATTCAAATATTGAAATATCGTGCAGCCACCACCCACCACTACAAACCCAAGAAAAATATTGCTGTTGTAGTGTAAAATATACTCTGCTGCCCTGCATGGTAAACACTAACAATAGCAACATACGTAGGTAACATTCTATTTAAAATTGTATAGTTGGAAAGGTAATGATTGGTAAGAGCACAACCCTTTAACTGAATAAAAACTCATCATGCATCGAAGTTACAACTTATAAGAATATTCGTAAAGTTATAATATAATATTCATATTATAGCTTTCTTTGTACTTTTGCACCGCGTGCTTTGTTTGCAAGATATTGTAGCAAACATGGTATGCTTCTTCTCATGAAAAATTCTAACTTTGCAGCATATTGGTTTTCACACCAAAATTATTCTCACAATATCTGAAGTATCAATATTACTATATACAGTATAGCTTGTTCTTTGCCACCTCCGGTTTCTTTTGATGTTGACTTTAGTCCTGCACTGTGGCCTTTTTCATGCGAACGAGATGAAAGATTCTTCGTTGCAGGACACATTGAATAATTATCAGCCTTGACACAGCCTTTAATTTCGTCCGTGTATCTTATTAGGTGTATTGATTTGCTAGGATAAGGCACAAAGCAAATTTATTTCCTGTCGTTGATTTGCTTACCTAATATTTATTAGCTGTGTGAGGTACTTACTTTTTGGACTAAGAACTAGTGCTTCACATTGTCATTGTCATCCTTGTATTTCTTTGTAGTTTAATACGTGTCATAAATGTATACATAGTATGCATGTATATTAAAACATGATAAACATTCTGAATAATATATAGGTTAAGGGCTGAATGTCAAAGTGTGATATTCAATGTCAGTCACTGTATATTTTATTTAGCTAATTTTATTGTGCATATATTATACAATAATAGTATGTTTCTTAATTTTTTGTCGTTTGAATTTTTCAGTTTGAGAAAAACCCCGACCCATTCGCTCCTGATCATGGTTTGGTATTTCGTTCATTTCTTTATCTATTTGATCAAATCCAAAATCGGAATGACTTCCATTTTGTGCTGAAGGCATCATTTCTGGAAATATACAACGAGAAGGTACGTCTCCAGTAAATAAGTTTTTCTATCGATTGGCTTTTATCAATTATGAGGAAATCAAAAATTTATGCCAGTAATAAAGAAGATACAAGACTTTCGGGATGATAATCATCGCTCTCGAGGTCTTGATCAAATGAACTCTAATAGTTTTGTAGGTATTAGGGAAATGTAGTGGCACAAACATGTAAATTACTTTTGCAGAAATGTTTGCAGTGTATTAGCGTGTTTAGGTATAATATATACGGGTATAAGGAATGACGCAAATTCGGAAATAAATAGTTTCTGAACCGAGTGGGCACTACGAAGAAAACATTGTAGAAGCAGAAGTGCCATATTGTTAAATTGTTTGGGTTTCGCCTCAGAATATTTGTAATGGATGGATATGATTGTTCCGTTTATATTACTGTCCACTACCTACCAATGCATTATTTATGCATGGAGCCTTTGTATGGCGACAAGAATTTATTTGCTTTACTATAAATGACAAACATTAACTTTACAATGTATATTTGAAATATTGCTGAATATCAGACAGATGGCTGTGTAATGTATTATTAGTATATATATAGATTTGTATGGGAAAGTGGATTATATTCCTATGATAATAACTTATGACAGGATCTATGGACTTTTATGCTTTCTCTCATGCCTACGTATCTGTTAGTATGTAGTAGGTGGTAATGGTAAGAAAAACCTTCCACAAAATAAATAAAACATAATCATATTATTGTTAGGTAAGGACAAATATTTTACTTGGAGATAATATAAATATGAACGTGTTGTAGTTGTAGGAGTTGGTAGTAGGAGTATTGTGAAACTAGAAATAAA
Organism: Pogonognathellus flavescens; assembly: GCA_019776165.1. NCBI lineage: Eukaryota > Metazoa > Arthropoda > Collembola > Entomobryomorpha > Tomoceridae > Pogonognathellus > Pogonognathellus flavescens. The sequence continues at coordinate 15,805 of JABASD010000528.1, forward strand.
CTAACATCATGCAGTTCTACGGGACCTCACGGGATATTTTTTAGATCCATATAATACGGGAGTATTTATACTAAAAGAATCGATTTTGAGACAAGTGGGTGTAATTAAACTAAAAAGTTGATTTTGAGACAAGTGGGTGTAATTAAACTAAAAAAGTTGATTTTGAGACAAGTGGGTGTAATTAAACTAAAAAAGTTGATTTTGAGACAAATGGAATGTATTTAAACCAAAAGAAATGATTTTCATACAATCAGATGTTTTTAAACCAAAACAAAATAATCGATTTTGATACTATTAGTTGTATTTAAACCAAAAGAATCAATTTTTTCAGGTTATTTCTGAGGTATTTAAATTAAACTGTAAATATTTTGCCGCACTGCTCATATGATGAGTGTATGAAGAAGCAGACGTAGAAGCAGTAATATAATATATTTTGACCAGAGGCAGTGTCCTTGTAAATGAAAAGAGTGTTTGAATTAAGAGAAAGTAGAAGTGGTTGCTACTATTGGACTATTTCACTGGGTATATTTTTTACGATAACTCGGGAACCTTTTTGCCGATTTTACTGACCAACGAACGAAGGCTTTGTTTTGCCATTTCTTCATTCGTTTAAGTTAATATTTGCTCGAGTTATCTGGACGATAGACGGACAGACATATCTGCTATATAAGACCTCGTGATGTCTAAAAAGCATGAACGATGAAGAATATATTTTATGTATTCGTATAAAAAAACCTTTTAAAATATTAATGTAAATGTTACCTATGTTATGCTTGTTAATGAGTGGCTACCTCTTAAAACCTTGAAATGAAGCATTTATACACATTTTGTATAGGGAATTCATAAATACCACAGCAGGAATAAATGGCTGACGTATTTCATGTTTATTTTCTCACTTAAAATGAATGCACGTATACATAACGTACCTACACTTTAAATTAGGTTTGGCATGTCATTAATGCAATTGTGTTCATGGAACATGATAATATAATTAAATTATATTACCGAGACACTTTGGTCAACTACATAAAAGTCTCTATTGAAACTAATTGAATCATATTCTCAATAATCGTAGTAATGGAATTTGCTGTACTTCAGTATGTATAAACGTTTCTAGCTATTAATGTTGTAAATAATAAATGTCACGATTTACATAAAGACTTTTCAAATGTGCCAATAACATTAAAATAATAGTATAATAGCAGAGTCTGTATTATCCATGGTGTTTGTATATCTATGTTATCAAAGAAAAGTTTTTTCTATCCTCTTTTATGAAAATAAGACGATTAAGCCGGAAACAATGCCGCTAAATTGTAAGTAACTATTACAGAGAAAAAGTCATTTCCTTTTTTATAAAATGATATTTTTGTTATTTCCAATGAATTTAAATGGAATTGCTCGAACAAACTTTCCGATCAGTAAAAATCCTTTAGCTTGCATCAGAAAAATAAAGCAATAATTTTGTATGCAATTCGAACCTCGTACAGTAGTAAAACATTGGAGTACTTGTTATTATACCCCATCAGATTATATAAATAATATCTCGTGCTAAATGGCAACTATCTCCATTTCGTGAGCAAATTGATCAGGAGCTATAAAAAGTAGTTAAACAGTAGTGGACATTATTATTGTTATTTATAAAGCTGAAGAGTGGCAGAGTTGAATAAAAAGAGTCTTGCAAAAAGTATCGACTCACAGTCATCGATCCATTGGTTTCTATAACTACTTTTCAATGTTGTGTGCAAAATTCCATCATACATTATAAAACAACATCGATTTGAGTGGTGTAATGTAAGAGGGGTACGTTGATTCGCAGTTTTGTACAGGCTATATGTATGTATGGACTGTGTGGTTGTTGAAAGTGAGTGACATTTGAGCTGAAAGAGAAAAGTCGAGTTACAGACTAACTACAGCAATACGTATCAATAATACACAAGAAAGTAGCAGGAGCTGCATGTAGTATTTTCATTTCTTAACTAAACTAAACGTATGTCTGCTCTAGGTTGGCTTTAGACGGTTTAACATTGCAATGTGCTCTACTACAAATACAACAGTGTAACTTTTGTGCAATTATTTGTACCGCACGAATCAACCAGCAAGGAAAAAGGAAATGCTTGTCCTCTTCGTGAAAACGAAGAACAGTAACAGTACAATACTGTATACAATTTAACATTACGAGTACTACTACTATAGGATCTAGGTATGTATAAATATAAAAATGAGAGAAAGTCTACAATGTATGTATAAAATGCTTTCTCATACAGACTCAATGCATGTTAGCAAATTATGTACTCATACGAAATTTGCATACAATAGACGACCAACACTTGGCCAGTCATTTTATTGTATGTATTTTATGCAAAATGAAGGCGCTTGGTCTTTCGCTTCCATGATTGCTCTCCGAACTGCTAACACGAACATTTTACAAGCCAGAATAACCGATTTGAATGTGAATAGGAATAGCTAGGTGCCTACTACGTCGTTTGATAAACAACGTTGAAATAAAGCTACCTACCTACTTTATACTTCCAAGCTAAAATGTGAGCCTGAATTCGCTTGTTGACTGATCAAATGACGGCTGCAGGGATATAGGAATAATGTGTGCACATTTACGAGTCCATTGTACCCCTATGCACATAAACCCCTATTTCTAAACAAATGTAAAATCTAAAACACTTTTTGCATCAGATATACATATACCTGTGTATGTCTGATATCTATAATGTACCTATGTTGTGTACATAGGTATTATAGCGAAATAAAATCATACACTTCTCAACAAAGTCAATAAACAATTCGTTTCGTGCATATAGCTGGTTTTATTTTTTATTTCTTTTGTGTACAATATTTTTTTACACTAGCCGGAATATGTTTATAAGGACCATTTGCTAAGTTTCGTAATGAAACTAATATGCGAATACATTGTCTATCCGTCCGTCTGTCTGTCTCTCTCTTTCTATATGTGGGATAACTTAAGAACGGTTTGAGATAATGTCTGTAAATTTTATACACGTATTCCAGTGGTCTATTCCATTGGAAGGCCAAGTTCGTAGATGGAGTCAGTCTTTCAACTCCTTCGTTACCTCAGACACATTCAATAAGTATTTGTATAAGTACGTATGCTTAGAAATATTAATCTGATGTAACAGACTGCAATATTATATAATATTACTGTTTATGAGCAATTAAAATGCAACTTTACATAATTATATTTTTAATTCCCTTTTTACTTACGAAACTTTTTTATATTGGCTTTGTAATGGTTTATTTAAATTGTATGTATGAGTTAGTTTACTTGCTATAATATATGTAGAGGGTAGGAATAAAAATATACTCTTTCGTTTTAAGTGTAATATCCAATTAAAGCGTTGTTCTACTATTCGTTATTTGTATAGCGATGGTTTTATGATTCATTATGTCATTTTGAAACTATATGTTATACATGTATCGACGTATATTTTTAAAGAAAACTTATCGCCTAATATATATTGCGGATCAAATAGTATACATTGCAGATGTGTCAGAGGTAGTGTGGCTAATTATATTGGAGTGAGTAACTTGTCAAACGCAGAGGAAATAAATGAATAGGAATTCGTTTAATAGGTGCATACGCAGGTACTGTACAGGTGAGAAAACCAGGCAAAAAAATTCTTCGATCTTTGTGTCATAGTAAATGTATTTTACTAACAACGTTCTTTGCCATCATTCATAAAAGCAAGAGAACGAAGAGCTCATTCTGGTTACTGTGCGGGGAGTATACTAGAAAAGAACTAAGGAACAACATTTCATCGTTTGACATCCCTTACTGCATGTTTTAGATTGACAGGCCATTTTTCGTTGTCAATGACATTGAAATACGATTATAGTCTTCGAGAGTAATCTACCTGAGCTATAAGGAAGAATAATGTAATGTTGGTGGCATTGATATTGAATCATTTTTGCTAACAATGTAGGAAATGTGGAAAAATGTACATTCTGAGTTTCCTTACTGGAGAATGACAATTCAATGAAATAGTGAATTGGATTTTGCTCCCCTTGATGAATCTTTTGTGAGCGATTCTCATGTCAGTCTTCTCTTTTCCAGGTGATTGACCTTCTCAATACTTCGCGGAAACCTTTGGCAGTCCGTTGGTCTAAGAAATCCAGGGGATTTTTTGTAGAAAATCTTTTCATGGTTGAATGCGAAGAATTCGATGACCTTCTCGCCGTGCTAGAAGAAGGTTCGTTCATAATCTTGCCAGATGTTCTGCTTAAATTGTTAACGCAAATTATTTTCTGAGGAAGCAAAGCCCTCAACCAAAATGTAGTATAGATAAACATTTTCAGTTGGGTATTGTCATACGCGGTGATAGTCTGCAAGATAAAGTTGCAAAATCCACATAAGTAAATTTGAAAAATCAAATTTGCAAAGTAAATTTGATAAATAAATTAAGGTAAAATTTACATTGATTTGATTTCTGTATGATTTGGGCCAGTTTTTAAATTAGAGTTGTAGTAATATGACTCATTTGTTTTCTGAGAGCAAAAATAAACTGAATTGTCTGGTCTAATTTTAACTGAAGACGAGCATGCAATGAAATGATTATGTAAACAAGGAAGACATGACCCTGCAATACGATTGTGAATTTATAGGAATGAGAAATCGAGCCGTTGGAAGACACAACATGAACGAGTACTCCAGTAGAAGTCACACAATTCTAACCGTTCACATCACATCTGAGCAAAAGGTGTGTACCCTTGCAACTACCCTAATGCGTTTTATGTTGCTTGAAATAGTTATGTTATGTCTTTACAAATTAGTGTAGCTGTCACCTAAAAATAAAATGACCGGTGCATTAAGTAATTGAACAAAGACTCAATTTTCTCATGGATGGGAAAATAGGAACGGTCATTAAGTCATTCAAGTCATTAATACAAATCTTGACTTAAATTGCTTTTCCCTTATAAATAAGTCTATAAATTTTCTATTTTACGACTATATATGCACATTTCTTTGGTTTTTTACTTAATGCAATCACTTATATGAAATCAGGCGTCGGAAGAAGGAGTATTCATCTCTCGTCATGGAAAGCTCAATTTTGTGGACTTGGCTGGAAGTGAAATGACAAAGAAGACACATAGTGAAGGAAAAACCTTAGAAGAAGCAAATAATATTAACAAGAGTCTTATGGTGCTAGGATATTGTATTGCCTCATTGAGTGATCCAAAAAAGAAAAGTGGCCATATTCCCTATCGAGATAGCAAACTTACAAAATTACTAGCCGACAGCTTGGCTGGTAATGGAGTCACACTTATGGTACGCCTCAATATAAAAATGCATTTAAATTTGCGTAGCTGTTCAATAATTTCTTAATATTTTTTTATTTTCAAAATATATTTATTATCTTGTGTATTATATAGTCATCTTTTATTGGAACTGTTTTTACATTTTAGATTGCCTGTATATCACCAGCTAAATCAAATATGAGTGAAACATTGAATACATTGCGATATGCCGCACGAGCTAAGAGAATCAAGACAAAACCAATAGTAGTTATGGTAAGCTTTACAGTTAACCATTAAAAACTTGGAGTAACGTTTTCAATTTGAAAATATAAGTAATATTGCAAAAGAAAAATGGGGTAAATATTTGAAAACACTAATATTTTATAGGACCCACGGGAAGCTTTAATAGTGAGCTTAAAGCGGGAAGTTACGGCTCTGCGAGAGGAAAATTCTCAATTGAGACAATTCGTAACTGTTAATCGTCCGAACACCGGGGAATTAGGCAGTTGGCCTCGTAATGTCACGCCAAACGGAATAATTGCCGATGAAATCGATAAGGATAAATTAGAGGAGATGGAGAAGAATCAATTGGTAGACAAGATTCATCAATTTCTCACAGAAAATGCAGCTCTGCGGCAAGAAAATTGGGAACTAATTGCTGTGCGAGATTTGTTGATAAGGGATCAAGAACTCGTTTGTAGAGAAAATGAGCGTCTCTTGAGAAAACTTGAAGATGTCAACAGCGTTTGCTGTCGCTCACCTATCGCTCCTGCCAGGCCCTCATACTCCGCAGAAATGTTGAGTAAATCCCAGTCTGATGATGAGATTGTCACTGGCGTCCGACGGGATGAGGACATGTGGGCCAACTCCAACTACGACTCAAATAGTCATTCCATGAATAAGGTAAATATTCATTTCCAACGAAATAATTCAACAGAAATGGGTAGAATTAAATATTATAATTCTATCTTTTATTTGTGCAGGATTTAGATTCACCTCCATTAAAACACAAAAGCAGTGCTCCTGGAACTCCACAGCAAATGCCTAATGCTATCACCAAAGAGCTTGAGAAGCGAAGAATTGGCAAAAGGTAATTATTAAAAATTGTAGAATAATTTGCAACATAATTTTTCTCAAAACTCCGTGGTGAAAAAAAAATTTCTGTATTCGTGTTTCTGCAGTAGTATGAATAACCTCACTGAATACAAGAATCACAAACGTACGAACTCTTGGGACAAGGTTGGCTCACGGGATAGTTCGGGTGGATCTTTAAAATCCGGTGGCTCAAGTGATTCCCTGCCAGCTGTACAAGGAAAGCGGGTTATACCCAAGTAAAAATAAATAATGATTATTATGTTAACTATTTTTACCATTAGTGGACTTACCTTCAGAATACATTTACTGTAGACAAGTATTGTATGGTACAGTAATAGTACTCACAATCAGTAGATTTAAGAACTGCTTAATTTTATTTGCTCTTTCCATTTTGTTTGAGTAGTTGCACAAACTTTTTTCATTTTCATGCAATTAATATTCTATTCTGCACGTCATTGGAGTCCGAGCCCGATTACAAAGTACAATTATAATCTACGTACACCTTCAATCAAACATCCCCATTATCTTAATTGTTTCAAGTTACTTCCTTTTCTAAATGTCAACTATTCAATGTCATTTCATTCATATCAGCCAGATCCGTGATCGTGTTCTGTTAATAATTTTTCTATGATCTTTTTAATGTAAATTGAACATTACGTAAATTACTTCCTGTACTATTCCGTAATACACTTTTGTACTGCACTAATCCACGTTCAACCACCTCAATCCATTTAATGATTCTCGTTTATGCTGGTGCGATAATTGCAGTAGTAATGGAAAAACCGCCTCTCGTAAAAGGAACCAACGTTCTGTGTCACCGTCAAGAAAACCAGGTAACAAGCAATGTATGTACTCCATCATGGCTACTTCGTTAACATGGTCTGCTCAAAACAAAGGCATTTGCACAACCACATCATATATGATATATTACATAAATGCCCTTTCCAATACTTTTAGCGGTTCCTACCAGAAATATTTATTGCACATTGTCTGTGGTTATATGCAACAATTCCCTTGCAGTTAATAACTTACAGTCGGGCCAAAACCAAAATCAAAAAGTCAAACAAATAATCCTGCTGTAATTTTTTTGCAGAATTAATAAGGTTCAGGGTAATTGAAAAAGTTGTTATAATTGGATTTATATTTCTGTCCTTTTTTGGAAATCAGCTCATACAAATTGAAGCGTGTTTGAAAATAAAGGCTTTGATCATTGATTTGATTCAATATTTAATATACAAGGTATATTCTATGAATAATATAATATAATGCGAAAGAGCCGGATGTTTCTATAATGAAAATTGAAGAGTATCATGAACATTTATATCATGCAGAAATAAGAAAAAATGTAGTTAAACTATTAATAATATATTTTATAATGTAAAAGAATTTCAATTTTCTAGAGTTGATTAGTTTTTTCGTTTTTCCATGACGTAAATCATAGGCACTTTTTATGAGCAGACCATATTGATGAATTCCCTAATGAATACTCCACTGACACTGACTTTTCTATATGTAAGATGGCAGAAAACCAACCATGTTAGAAAATATTATTTCTTATTACACCTGCCGCATATATTTTCATTATTGTCCTTGTGGAAACTTAGTTTTTCAAGTCTGCTTTGTATTTTTGTCTACTACACGTACTCTGCAAAGCACAGTAATTATTCATAAGCCGTCATAATTTCTAATCTCATATTTTACCAACAATTACTGCTCATAGTTTTTCCTGTGATGATATTGTTACGTTTAATATGCAGCAACATTTTAATTTCCGTACTTGTATTTTCTTTTATTACAGAGAGAAAAAATTTGGTGATATAAGATAAATGCGAGCGACCTGAGTTGTGCTGGACCTGACTCGTTAAGTGTGTCCATCCTGCCGGAATAATTTCCTGGATATGAAAGGACACATTTATTAGTACCTTATTGATTAAGTAACAAGATAAATTATGTTATAGTAACTTTGAAAGAAAAAAAGAAAACCCAATCATCGTCGTCGTCATACGTATAAGAATTAATACATCCAACAATCATGGATAACTATAGTGCCTCGTTACAAAATATACATAGCGTTGAATGAATCAAATATTATATGTATATTCCAAGGAATGTATTTCTGTGTTGAGTTGGTGGTACCGGTACCTCCTCCTGGCATATCATCTTCATCTCAACTCACAGAACAAAGGAAACAGTAGAGCTACCCACATTGTCATATAACTTGTAAGTGTAAGTACCTTTAGTACTATAAATGAATTGTAGCGACGTAAGTAAAATTGTCATAGTAAGTGCATTACGCTATGCGCTCAGGTAAGGATTTATTATTATCATTATCTCCTATGCCACTGAAGAGACTATTCATCAACTCCGCCCTAATCTTTTACGAATACTTATCGTGTCATTTATCTGTCTTCGTATCCTTTAGTACTAATAAATATTTACGTAATTCTATCCTACTCTTGTTTGTGCGTCATATTGACATTTCTACTAATATTCTGAACCAGAAGCTTTATATACTCCACTTTTACGCAAAATTATGTATATGCATGTGTTTTATGTGTGTACATTACTCTATAATCTTATCTACATTAATTCATTACTACACAGACTAATTGTAAGTAGGTAGTACCTTACTTGCTAATGTATTTCTGTACCTTGTTATCTAAAATGGTAGCAAGTGTAGTAAGTACTTTCAAATGTTTATGCACATTTTGTGACAGCGGAGTTTAATTGCATTAATTTCCTCTACCATTGCCTATGGTCGCTATAATGGTCACTATTGTGTTAAGTACCATTATTCAAGTAAATGTGATTGAAAATATTTAACGTGGTGGCTTATATGAACGAACGCACATTAGGTTATAATATTGCGACTACTCATAAATTGATATAATGCATATACCTATACCTATGTTCATATGTGACACATTTATAACACTAACACAGTAATGTATATGCTATGGACAAAATAGTACTAGTAGTGTTAGTAGTTAATTCACCATCACTGTAAGTTTTTTCTGTATTTCCAGCTGTTGGAATAGAAAAGTTTTCCAAAATAACCAGAAAATAAAAATTGTTTCTTCGTAGACAGGAAATATGTACATATAAATTTTTTCGGTTAAGTTAAAGTTTTTCTACCTAACAATTATTGTACGAGAATGAATTATATGGAAAGTGTAGTCTACACTGGTAAAATGGTGAAGTACACCTCTTGTGTACGTGTAGTACTTAAATAATCAATTAAAGTGGGCGTATAACCTAAGACATACAAATAATATACTTTTTCTTTAGTCCTTCATTTAAACGAAACGCTGTGCGTTACTTTATGCAATTCCATAATGTTATAGTTGTCTTACAAGTACAGATATACCATCGTGTATTTTCTAAACAAATAAAAGACGAATGTGTCACATTTGGAAAAATTGTGGTGTTTCTCTGAAGCGTGTCAATTCAATCAAAAATGTCATGTCAATGCTATTTCTAAAGCTTTTACACTTTTCCGTGTAATTTGTACACTTCATTATATTATTATCACTATTTGAACTGCATACCTAAAAAGGAAATACAAGCTTTTAGACTTAATTAAAGAAGCGAATAATGTTCCTAATATTCCTCCTATTTTTTCCGTAAGTGCTTTTATTTGACAATCTAACTGTCTAATCTTGTGGTATTTATACAATTTAATTATTTCTGGTATAAGACACATAATATATGAAGGAAATTAAGTGACGCTGCATGTAAGCTTCAGTAGATTTTAGGGCAAAAACCAACGTAACGGAAATACCAAGCAAGGGCAAAGTTATTCACTAAATGACACCGTGTCCTTGAATTCACGTATATTTTTTACACGGCCAAAAATTGCTTGCAGAGAGTGTGCTTCGTTTTGATACGCCAAACTCTTTGCTTAGCTAAATCCTATTATTTGCCTCATGAGCTGGAATCGGGAGAATTTAGTGTGTTGCAAGGAAAGTATTGTATTAAATAAAAGTATATTACAGCAGCATCAGATTTGCAACAAACTTTTCACATTTGCGTAGGTAGGTATGTACAAAAAGTATTGTAGAATTGGAAACCATATTCCCATATAGAAGTAATACAGCCTATATTAATGCTTATCCAGTTTTTGTAGCAGATTCTTTCTATACGTAACAATTTCTCAAATTGCAAAAAAAATATTAGCAAGAAACAATTTAGAACGCTACAATCTTTGTTTATTCATTAAAGGATGTTTTTTGTTTTGTATTCTTCAGATGATTGAGAATAATGTGTGAACTTTTTGTTTGCTAAAAGTGAAATGATTACCTTCAGTAGTTTAATTAAATGGTATTAAAGGAGAAAAGTAATGGTAAATGCCTCAGTAAACATGATTTAATTAAATGCTGTATTATGTGCGTAGTAGAAGGGTGTTATATATTTTTAAGCCATGAGATCAAGTTGTACGGGAGGATCGATAGGAATATACGGTAAAGAGTGTAGTCTATGGTCTATGGCATTGCATGGGAACATAACCTGAGACGACATGAAACGCAAGCGTGTTGTACAATTTTGAAGCGATACAGATCCTGTAGGATTTTGCGTATTTTCTCTTTCCACTACTTCTTGTGTGTAAAACGCACTACTGTTGCTTTTACGTTGAAAGTTGTAATTTTGACCTGCTGTTGCTACTACTGGACCTGTTTAAGTTAGTTTCACATCTTGCATCAAGAAAGCCAACAGTATTAGTACACAGAGTTTGTAGGGAAGAAATATTGCCCAAATAGCAATATGGAGTCAAAATTATTAAGTTTTGAGACTGAAATTCTCGATATTTTGGAGGAGTGTCAACAACAATGCATGACCAAAGAAGAAATACTTCAGGTGTTTTCTCCGTTAAATGTTCCATTGAATGAAAACAAAAGTGGTCAAAATTCTGCACGTTCAACAAATGAAGGAAATGGGAAATCTTCCAGGACTCGTATTAGAGATAAAATAATGACAGTGACAATGATCCTCATGATAGGATGTTTGGGTGCTACTATTATTCCTCAAATGAAGTTTGTACGCTTCCACGGAATGGCTCTACTTCGTATTGCCCTAATCAAGGTAGATCCAGCATTGTCAATGTATTTCTTTGTTTGTGGATGTTTCTTTCTTTGTTCTATACTTATTCGTCATATACTTTTCTCCGTGTGATCTTAAATTGCATTTTATACATATAAATCATATTTCCCGTTAAACCAGGCATTACCGTTTTGGAACTGGACGGATCTTTATTACAGTCGGTGTCTTGTAAGAAATCCTTTTTTCGAGCTGCCGGATTTAAATGCAGATGATTGCAATGTAACTACAATAAAATTGGATTTTTTAATAATAGGTATAATATTTTTGTCACTGTTAAATTATTACAACCTGTTATCTATAGCTGTGTGAAACACTGGAGGAGATTCAACGAGTTTCCAATGTCAGTCAAAGCACGGTCATTGAGCAGCTAATTAAAAGGGAAAGACCTTTTATTGTCACGGACGCTATGGAAGATTGGACAATTATGAAGACAGATCAATTTTGGTTCGACAATATTACGGAAGTATGTATAATATGCATGAATTGTACTTTTATTTTATCATACCGTATGTAGGAGGACTGTAGTAATTTATTGTTTTCTAGATGTATTTAAAGAATGATCATTACAGAGTGTGTAATATCAACACCAACTTGAGAGTTGCTTACGGCGATTTTACAAGAATCCTCAGAAAGTTGTACAGTCCACATACATTTCAATGGTTTCTACACTGGTAATAATGTTTCTTAATAAAGAAATGATAATAATAAACACTATATTGTGTATGATTTAACATATTGTTTTATAATACATTTAACAGGGAAAATTGTCAAAAGGACGGCTCAAAAGCTACAAGACAATTCTATCGCCGACCGTATTTCATATCAAACTCACTCGACTTTACGGGATCTAATTGGGTTTTGATGTCTTCTGATTTTCGGGGTCGTGTATATAAAAAAGTAACCCGACTATTTTTATTCGAATCCAACTAGTTTGAGCATTTTTAAGTTTGGTAGAGATTCTCATCATAAAAAATCGTTTTTGACACATTTAGATAGAAATTACTGACAGTTTGTTAATGCTGTACCAAATGAGGGGTTTTAATCACATTCGTCTCAGCCCAAGGGAGGCGTGTCGTGGATACTGCCCTGAACTAAGTGAGACATTAGTCGAAGGAGAGATTCGTAAGTGGATTAAATTATACTTTCCCATCTTTTACTCAATTTTTATTCGTGGAGAAAGTAACTTTCACTACTAATAAGCTTAACGATACCTAAACTTTCACCAAAGAGAAAACTTTATATTTATTATGCTTTTTAATTTTAGTGGTTGTGACAAATCTTTTATGGATGTTTGAGTACATTCCCGGAGAACTTGGAGACAACTTGGCTATAATGTCGGAAGTCTCCTTGCCGTCAATGGAGTAGCTTTACTGTAAACAGCACCTTATCGCATATGTGCACAACCAGTTTAAAAAAATTGACGAATTCAAGAAATGCATATTGTAGATATTGCGTAAATAATATAAAGAAACCTTAACTGAATGGATAAACCTGCTGCTAATGATTAAGTGAGAATTAAAAATCGCAGTGCCAATTTAAGTCTTAGATATCCAATGAATGTTCCTTTCAAAAATACAATGATAGAAGTGTCTTACATAGAAAAATTGATTGTTAAACTAGCCTTACAAACTTCCTAGAAACATTATTATAATGTGTTCTCATGTATACATAAAAAGACGAGAAATTTGTCCTTATTAGTGTAGTAATGTGAGCTCAATTCATTATTGTGTTTGAATGTCAACACTGGAAATAAAAATAAATAATATCGCAAAGAAAAAATTTTGTTCCACAAATAATTATTTTCTATGACGGAGATTGCAAAAAAGGAAAAAATGAGCACGCTATAATATAATGACTGCATATTTGAAGGAATAAAATTGCACAAAGTTAAAACCGTGGAATGCTGAACAATAAAAAGGGATCTGTATATTTCCATCAAGATGAACAATACGAAACGAATACAGTACTTACTTATTGAGGTACGAACCTGTCACTATACACTACATTATATAATTTTATAATTACACAACATGATTGGGTTGTGACAAAGTTTCAATTAAGGCATTGGCCACTGAACAACATAACTTGACGTTAGATTGGGCATCATCTTATAGAGGACACACACGGAAACGGTAATAGTACGATTTAACAGAGATTATGTGTATTTTACGTTTGACGTAGTTATGTCCGTTTGTTTTTCTAGTGTACTCCTTGTGTGTGTGGGTGTGTGTTTTGCAGCACACTGAAATACAGAGCACTCAGAGCAGTACTATTTCACGTAACATTAATTTATTTTTATCGATGTTTTTACTTTTCTGTATTATGTTTAGTAACAACAGTTTGTCTTCTTATATTTGTTAGGTTTTAGTACGTTGACGACTGATAGTATTTATTAACATTTAGTAGTACAGTACAGTAGTACACGTAGTAGTTTATTATAATAAAGTATTGTAGTACGTTGATTTATAGTATAAGTAATTATTACATTTTTATAGGGGAAGGACGAGGGAATGCATAAACACATCTTTGCTAAAAGACATTGGCATTTTCTTAATAATATTTACACAGTACTTACAATTAGAAAAATACTTAATGAATTTACAGCTAATTATAATGTTCAGTAACTTCAACGTCGAAGAGAACGTTGATTGATGTTCCGATGGTAAACTAATGGTAAAAGCTAATTAAAATACAGTATTACTTTTTCATTACATGGAGTAATATTGCTTGGTTTGTCTGTTTCATTTTTTTGCATCCGTGATATTTGTACATGTGTCTGTGTACATGTAAATAAGAGACTATACAGTTAATACACACGTAATAAATATTTATAATCATTTTTATATTATTCTGATTTCAGGGAAATGAGGCAAGGGATTTTATGTAAGTACAATTCGTGATACGACGTTATGATTACATGTACCGATCATGACTGCTTGCTTGGGGAGTGCATGGTGAAAATTCAAACACTAAATGTGTGCAATGTTCTTCTTTTAGTGGGCCTATGACAAATACAACTGTCATGACAAGTAATTCCCTAATAATCCCTTCCCTTCATTTCTTTCTCCGACTTTTAAGACTAATTATGCTTTGTTTTGTGTTTCTGTCATAAAAGTGCTACTGCTACTTTTTGTTACTCGTGCTCGTCTCATTTTACTCGCCCTAAAATCCTACGTAATAAACGCTCGTCCCCATTTCTTCATCATTTCATCAGTATAGTAATAATTGTATCTTATTCTTCATAGTATTCCGTTACTTCCGTAAATACTTAAATTAAATACGTCAGTATTTCTGCTAAATTATAAAACTTCACAATATTTGTATAGTAATTATGTTGTGTTTGTTCATTTCATGTCTTCTTGTGTACTGTTGTAATGCAACTGTTGGTATATGGAATATAGGTTCGGTCTGTTTGTGTATTGTATAGTACATACATTATCATAATATAATATAATAATATGGGCATGGTAAAACTATTCATACTGTAATTCTAAATTTACGACTACTTTTTTATTACTACGATTTTACACTAGCACTTTCTCTGTGGGACTAGTAGTATGCACATGCCTTTCACCGGGTCTACCTTTTCTACTAATAGTAATAATTTCTAACTGTCATTAGCACATCTATTATACTTTCTAGTAATTACAAGATTAATTACACAGGTGACTTCTACAATATAATTACTATTCACTGCTGCTAATTGACAGAACAGTTCTAAATACAATCCTCATAACAAGGAGCAGCGTAATAATAGAAGTAGCTACTCTCTTTTTAATTAGTATTTCTGTTCCTGATCTTTCTGGTGGTTTATAATACAACGGTGAATAATATAATATATACCTTTTACCTCTATATAATATAATATAATGTACAGTACAGATAATGACAATACGACAGTTGTGTGTGTATTTGTTGAGACTTTAGTTTTAGTAGTTGTGAATTGGTGGAATTGTAAAGGTACTAATTGTAACTTGATTTATTTACTCTTAATATAATTTTAGAAACTGATTGTTTCGATTGATTATTGTGCACATGGTTTCTCAACTTCAACTCCGTTTTTTACATAGGGCACGCGGAAAACGACCACACACAATTTAAGACCATATTTTATAGACTCTACTGGTAGTCCAGGGGCTTGGACGACACATAGTATATACAAATACACCACATTTATAATATATTATTAGGTACGAATAATAAATAATATATCGAGTCAATAAATTATCCTGTGTGTAATAATATATATGTACATATTATAATGTAGAATATAATATAGGTTTGTAATATGAATGTAGTGTATCTTTCACAGTAATCAAGTAGGTAGAGTCTGTACTCAATCATAATTCATTTACAGATATAATATCTTGGTAGTAATAATCATCCGCTGTTAAATACACGTATAGATTTTTAATTAGTAATCATAATATCATTAGTTGCTAATAACTCTTACTATAGTAGGTACTACTACTATAGGTCTAATATCTCTACTGCTTTCTATAGTAGCATCAGTATAATATAATATTATGCTTTATTACAATGAATAGTATAATTATATTCAAATTCATAATAATTGTATGGTTATTTTTTATAATCATAATATCTTGAAGGTTTAACATTTCCAAGTAGTAATTACTTTTTGACAATGGTTTGTCAACACATTCGTTAATTATTTTAAATGATTATTGAATTTCTTTTTGACTTTATACAATTAATACGCACGTTTTATGTTTTTCTATTAAAATTAATGAACATATTTTATATACAATAATATTCATGGTTAATAATCATGGCTTCATTTTTACCACATCATGTTTTATGAGATACAACAACTGTTTCATTTTTGCAACACTGTCAGTTGTGTGTACAATGCAATGTTGGTAGGTAAGGTACTACATAGTAATAATTTTACTAAAATTTATTAATTGTACAACATTAGCTATATAATTATATATAACAGTATCATTTCCACTCAAATTTCCCCGAAACCTGTATGCTTTCCCTGTGTTTTCAATCAGTGACGCAGTAAATACAATTAGTTTTAGGTAATTGCATTTCCTCAGTGATCCATATGTTGATAAGTCATGTGTAGGTATGTATATGTATTTATGTAGGAATGTATATTTTTACTAGGTATATTTTATTATGCCATTGTTTTGGAGAGTCTATTCTATTTATACGTCTACTGTAGTTACAGATTCAGTTTTATTTTAGTTTATGATTTGATATTGCAATTAGTACGTATGTAAAGTTATGTAATTAGTGTGTACATTAAATACAGATTATTTGTAGTTTGTAGTTGTGTAAGTGTGAGACTGTATTTTACTAGGTATGTTTATTTAAAGTATATTTTAATAACTCACTACTACCAGTATTAGTTTCTGGGTTGCTGTTGTAGAAGTGGTAGTTATTCTTAAATGGAATTATATAATACTATGAAAGTATTTTATACACGCAGATGTATTCAAATATATTGACACAAATATTCGTCTCGTATTAGCAAAAAAGACACAAGAACTGGTTTAAAAGCTAAATTACTCGACAAAATCGAGGAAAATAGTGTTTTATTCATTTTTGCTGCTGGTTGGAATAACTGAATTTTTAATACCCCGTTTAAGCAACATAACACCGTTATTTGAAATTTTACAATTTTTTTGAAAATTATAATAATAACGAAATCGTTTTTTGAACAAAAAATGTAGAATTTTTAGGCACATGAAATTCAACAAATGAGTGGATTTTAATTCGTCTTTTTATTTTTCGAGAAAGTCAGAGAAATTAATCTTATAGGCACTTTTACTTGAAAATTTGTAATTTTGCTTATGGGATAATAATGCAAATAGTTGGAATTACACTGAACTAATTATAAAGTAAAATGTCTGGAGAATTATGCTTCATCAATTTGGGTACAAAATCGTTCTTGTGTCAGTTTCGGAGAGTGAAACAATATTTTTCATATCTAGGAGAGTTTTTAGTTGAATAACCCTGTCTGCGTATTTTAAACTTCAGATTTCATAGAATGTTGCTACGAAAAGTGAAGTAACTAATTTTTGTGGAATTAAAAAAATTTATTATTTAGTCTCTTCAATTTGCTCAAGTTTGTAGAGTTTGACAGTTTTCAGTACAAGGGCACAGTTACTAATAGTATTAATTACTCGTGTAATTACGGTATTACATCATTATCATAATATGAAGGAATTTTGGTGAATGGTTCTGTGACAACTAATAATTTTGCATGAAAATATTTTTGCATGTTTTCTCATCTCATTATAAATTATCATGGAAAAATGAGGCGTAGGGTTGCAATTGACAATTTGTACAATAATTAATATTTGCGTACATTTAATTTAAGACTTCGAAACTGATTATTATATTAAGCTTATTTTTTGTTTGTAAACAAT
This sequence comes from Pogonognathellus flavescens, assembly GCA_019776165.1. Classification (NCBI taxonomy): domain Eukaryota; kingdom Metazoa; phylum Arthropoda; class Collembola; order Entomobryomorpha; family Tomoceridae; genus Pogonognathellus; species Pogonognathellus flavescens. The sequence goes on from JABASD010000528.1 coordinate 33,663, forward strand.
TAATTAATTTTTGACATTACTAAATGAAAATTTACTATAATGTATTGTTGAACATGTTATATTATTCGTATTACCAAGCATTCAATGAATTACAACAGAGATACATCAAATAATGGAATCTTAATTTTCCTGATAAATACAAAATGTATTTAATTTCCTAAAAGAATTGTTTCGTGTTAATTTGAGACGATGTGATGCAAAGATACATTCATTCAAACATTTGTTTAAATTGTAGTAAATATTATGATGTTCATTTGAAAACTAAAATTATTGTAAATGCCATCTGTCAGAATTGATTGTTATGTGGATCATCTTTTCTCATCTGTATGAAAAATTGCATAGCCTGAGGTAAAAGAACCACCAGTTGACAAGTTTCTTTAGAAAAAATCTTGGGAATATCTTGGAATATACGACATACTATTACAAAACTACACAATTTTAATGAAAATAAACAAAGTATGCTGCTAAAAAATGTTTAAGCTGAAAGACTAAAAAATTCCCTATTTAATAGTAATTATAATTCACTTCCACACTCCCTAAAGTAGCTTTCACTTTACTTTCACTGTTGAAATTTCAATGATAAGATTTCGCCACAAAAATGTCAACAAATTTATTATTAGTTAATGTAAAAGTAACAATATATTATTTGTATTATTATTGCATGACTATCTTGCTCAGCAAGAAAACAAGGCACAAAGTGGATTTACAAAGCCAACGTGTTAATTAAACTGCAATGTGTTTAGGAAAGTGAAAGTTACCATAAGGAAAATGTCGTGAAAAAATTAATACTAATAGTACAAATAAAAAAACTGGAATAAAGTCAAAAGCCCTATATAGTTTTAGACGTAATAATATTAATACAGGTATACTTGATATTCTACAGAATTATTTTTGTCTGAACGTTATTATTTCTAGACTATGGATTGATTAATAATTCAGTTCGATTGATTAGGTATAATATCATACTACGTTTGATACCTAATATGAAATGTCGTTGCGATGATTAGAAATAAATAATTGCATAATATCTCGTATTATTGTATGTATATAATATGTCTTATTTAATCAGTTTATAGGTCGTTAGTTATATGAGTACTAATGTACTATCAGTTATAGTGTATTATATCATTATATGTCACTATATCTTATATGCACAAATTAGGTAGATAATAATTAAGATTGCATTCATTATTTTTCTGTCGCAAACACCGTCTTTCCTACCACGAGGGACGAGCAGGTCTTATTTTTGTAATTGAATCTGTCCAGCAGAAGGTAACAACAACAACAACAGCAGCAGCAACAGAAATTTGAAGGGAGGGTAGAATTTTTGCAGTTGCTTTACATTTCACGAGTAATTCATCTGGGACAAGGTACATTTTTGCATTGTACTGAGGCTGACACTGAATTAAGCTTTTATTATAATTATTTACATTACACTTAATGTATGCACTGTCAATACATACGGATTGCTTTACAATTATTACGTCTTTGTCATTTCTCATTGCATTTGGAGGTTTTCACCTGCTAAGCACACATTTGTGCGTGAAAGTGTGTCTGAGACAGTTTGACCAGTTACAGGTTAAATCATTTTGCATTGCATCGTTTTATTAGCACAGTGAGCTGAAATCTTGGGTTTGTAATTCATACGTGAGCAAGGTATATTAAATAATCAGATGCTTTTTTGGCAACGTACTACTTATTAATTACAGAAGAGATGACCGTTACAAACACTGACTCTAATTTTACACATCTACTTTGTTATTCTTACGGTTGGGATCCTTAAATATTTTGTGGGATGATTATTTCTTAGTATTTCTTTTCTAGTAAGTATTTCTCTGTGATTATTATTTGCATAGTTATATTTCGTTATGTTACACCTACACATCATCATGTCATTTTCTTTTGGTTCTGGTAATTATGTAGATAGTATTTGTAATTCATGAGCTAACATGAGAATACTACTATGAAAAAACTCAACTCTCCTGGTACTCTACTTGGAATTTCTTTGGATTAAAAAATCAGTTAGTATTTTACGCAGTAATAAGTATTTCCTATCTTCTTGTTAGTAGTTCATAGTGTTTATTTGTGGAGTTATGTCAGCAACTGGTTTGGTATTGTTGTTGAAGTTAGTACCTATTAATATTTTTGTACACCATACAGTGTAATATTGCCATGCATATCGTAATGTTAATTATTTGCTTTAAGACGTTAGGCATTTAAGTAATTTTGCATTGAGAATATTGTGTATGTGTGTGTGGGAGACTGGAAGAAGAAGAGTTTTATAAGACAGAGAGAAAGAGAGCGAGCAAGAGCGAAAGGGGTTCATGTTCAAGGCCTTCTATGTGCGCGTCTGTGTCATCTAGTAGTTGTTTGTTGTTTCTTTCGAATTTTCATGAACTGCTGGTTGGTTTTAGAGTGATTGAATTGTATGTAGGGAGTTCTCAAGGTTTTTATGTAATTTTAATGGTCGTAAAATTACATAGCAAACTTTTTGCGAGTCACGTACAACGATTCAATATTGAAAAGGCGAAAATGTCCTTTGATCAGAGTTTTTTAGTGGTCGAGTCCGAGTGAGGTTGACAGGATGAGTGTAAATGATATGTGAACAGAATGCTTTTTTCATTTCGGAAAAGGCAGTGAGGTTGGAAATGAATTTACATTTTATAGTAGTTACATACTTATTATTGATTCCCCAAAAGGAGAGGTATATAGTATTTTTATGTATTTCTATATTATAATATTTATAATATTTATATTATAGGTTTTAGTTATAGCGACTTACGGTATTATAGTTCAGTTGTAGTATGTATGTACATTATATTGTTACACAACTAAATTCTAATGTAATAACACAATTTAATTTTAACAATGCTAATTGTGTATATTATTATTAATAATCTTATATAATATTATCATTGCTATTGTTTAATAATTTATTACTATGATTATTATTATGTTAATAGTTAGAACACTTTCACTGGACCGAGAAGAATGAGAAGGATGCATGCTAGTACAAGATCTTACGTAGTATTTAGTACGTCATTTTCTAATTAGTTTTCATGGATCACCTACATATTTTTAGGTATCTTGTGAATCGAGTCGTAGGTACGCAATAACAATTTGTAGTTTTGGTACTACTAGTACATTTTTGCAAGGAGATAATTACCCGCACTAACTTCTTTTCTTCATCATTGTCTTTGTCGTATTGTTGTGGTTCATGATAATATTACTGTTACATAATATCGATGGCTTGGAGTTTCCAAAGGATTTTGAGTCACGAGAGTGATACAGTAGTAACGTTTTGTCTAGAAAAGTAGACGACGCTGACACTGTAGATTGGTTTTGAATCGCAACGTTTGGAATTTTGGAGCGCCATGAATGATGAACCAGTAGAAGTCGTATTAGTAGTTGTAGTAGCAATGTATGCAGGAATTACGTTAAGTAGGCATAGATAGGTTCGTAAGGGTAGATTATAGGCAGGGAAAGGCAAACAAGGCCAAAGAAGGCTAGATCCGGCCAGGACCCAGCCTGACCAGGCCGAAATATTATTTGTGTCACTCGCGTCATCACTCAAGTACCCCCAAGGCCAAATCTCTTAAAGAGCATATCCTTTCCTTTGGAAAGAATTGAATCACCCTCAGGGACATCACCCCCTCCTATGGCGGTATGAGTAAAATCGCTGAATTTTTGCATAAGGTTTCCAGGAGCGTCTGTAAGAACACCTGGTAATTTGCTAGTTAGAGGATTGGCACTTGTTCCCGCTGTTCCGCCGGCGGTGGATGTCGTCGTCGTCACAGTTGTCTTAAGAACGGGATTGGGAGCTCCGTTAGGGGCGGAATTCGGATCTCCTGGCAAAGGCTCCGTCGTAGGACTAAACTCAGGCACAACTGAAGGAACTCCGCGAACGTTTCGCTTGATTGTGGTGTCTGAATGGGCTCCAGTTGGAAGACCCATTTCTGGTCCGCCGAGGGTTCCCTGTTGAGCGGAGCCAGGAGGCCCTTGCAGTCCAGAGCCAGGAGAGCGTCCTCGTCCTTGAAGGGGACCTCCGACACCGCCGCCTCTACCACCTCTCCGAGCCGCCGCCGCCGCTGCTCCCCCCGGCCCGTCGAAGTGGTTCCTCAACTGTAACAACATTGAAACGGGATGAGGAAAGTGAAAGACTCTTCGCCGAACATTCTCGGCCGTTTGTGCCTCACTCAAATCAATTCAACAACTCAACTCATTTCATCAATCAGAATAATAATGAACTATAACGTAAGTAAATCATAATTGTAGTTTTAGTTTGTAAGTTAATCAAGTACTCTCTATCCTAACGAAACCAAAGAGTCTACAACGGAATTTCTAAAATAGTTAGCCTAGTGTGATGTGATGTGACAATCGGCAATCAATCCCATTGGGCTCTATCACTAAATACATAATCATGTCAGTAATAATTAATAATACTAATAATCAACTATTAATATTTGATCATAATCATAATTGAATAATAATTCATAGTTTAATGACTATACCTACGTACTTACGTAAATAATAATCACGTCAAAACTGAAACACTAAACGATAGTTACTAATATTTTAATCATATCATTTAAATCATAAGAAAAGTACTCAGACAAATCAATGGTCATCACAATAGTATTATCGAGTAATTGAAAACGATAAAAAATAAATTAAGTTACTAGTAAGAAGAAGACTAATGTTAAGACTAGAGACTGTGACAGACGTACTATTTAAATTTATATAACGACTAATAGAAATGTACAGACTAAATGTAGTAATATTAATATAAGTATAACATTATGAGAACAAACATATGGGAGGGGTGGGGTGTTTGTGGGGTGAACTATTTGTGAAACAAGGTGATGGCTCAAGTGAGGCGGAACAATGAAAGCTATGCGTGAACAAAAGCTGAGTGAGGAGCCTTTCTCTAAAACTGTAACCAAGGGTCGGGTGAGGAAACAAACCGAAAAGTCAAGGGCTAAGACCTAAGTGCGCTCCAAAGCAGCTATTCAAAATGGGAAGCGTTTGTGGAAAGAGTTTCAACTTACCTCCGAGTGATCGAGAGGATAAGAGGCGTCTAGATTAGCAGCGGCGTACAGAGAGAGAGTCATAAAAAAGACAGAATTTGTTCAGAGGAGCACAACATCAAATCAGGGGTCAGTGCAATGAACAAGCCATGAGATTAGAGAGTCTCTAGAGGATCGCAGTGCTTCCTGAGTCGCCCAATAATATACGGCGAAAAAGACGAAGCACACCGCATGAGACATCGAAGGCACACCGAGAGAGAGAAACAGGTCAAAGGACACATCCACACTTTTTTTGTTGTGTGAGTGCGAAAGGTCTATAAAAGACCTACACACTAATTCTATCATTTCCTTGAGTCCTTCATCATCACCCGCCATCAGACTCCTTCTTTCTGACTTTGACTTTCTGACTTAGATTGCAATCACCTTATCAATTGCTGGGCACAGAGGACTGGACGAGATTTATGTGGATGTTTTGTATGTACAACATTCTCAGATATTCGTAATTTACATACATGTAGTGGTGGATTGTAACAGTAGAGGTGGAAGAGAGAGATAGAGAGATAAAGTAAACATATAAGTAATATATATAGAGATAAGGTTGGAAGAGTACAACAAGGTAAGAGACACAAATATATATGTAGAGGTATGTATAAGAATAAGGAACAAGTGAGCAAGTGGACACAGACATAGAGATAATAATAATAATAATAACAATAATAACAATAATAATAGTAACAATAATAATAATAATGTATAACGAGAAAATTAAGAGGGGGTGGGCGGGTTTTGAGTTAGTCAGAATTACTTTCGGTCTCAACAATCAATCCGCAATCAATTAATCAATATAAATAGTATAGAGGTAATTGTTGTAATATATAGATAGATAGATAATATATGAGGAAAGCCTACAGCACTGCGACTCCATACCTATCGCCCAACTAACAGAGACAGAGAGAAAAAGAGAAATAGAACCAGGCCTACCTTTTCTAACGCCCCTCCCGTCTCTCATATGTTGAGGAGGAGCATGTCCAGGAGCACCTTCCCTCGGTGGGGGTGGGGGACCACGTGCACCTGGGCCTGGAGGTCGTCGGTGTCCGTCAGGTGGGCCTAAATGCGGTGGCAAAGGTCGACGTCCCCCACGCCCTCCACTTTCGTAGTCCACCGGAGCTTCGGTCAAAAAGTTGGACGGCACCAGTCCGCGCACTCCATTCAACTCACCCATAAAGAATCCATCGTCATCCATGTCTCCGTACACGTAAATTATATCACCCGTGTTGAACGACAACTCCACCTGAAAACCCAAGCTCTACATCAAGTTTCACAACCTCCTTAGTTTCCCAACCAATGGAACACAAAACAATCATTTTTATGCAACAAGAAGCGTCAACTGAGGAAAAATGATAAAAGCTGCATGTAGCATGAAAAAATTCTTTTCCTATTCGTAATTCGTAGTACGTACAGGAAAGCCATCTACCTCTGAGTCGACATTGGGTGAAAGCTCCTGTGGGTCGTAGTCGTACAGGGCTACCATTTTCTTCACAGGCATATTTGCGTAAATGTCTCCCCAGCGGTCTCTTCCCATAGCACGACGTTCTCGTCCGCTCACTAAAGGCTCACCACCCTCCTGAAAATTTAAAATGTATTTTATCCATGTCATTGTCTCCAGATGGGAGTGCATGATGTGAGCTCTAATAGCACAGTCCGCCTAGCACCATTTCCTGTTTCGCATTTTAATGAGCACTAAAATATGCGCTTTCCATCCTTCCCAATATTTCTCATTCTTTTTCATTTAGCCACTGTCTACTGCATCCTCAAAATACAGTAATCTTTTAATCCCCTTTTTCTATCCGAAGACTTTCATTCCTACAGTCTCTGATATTTTGAAACGGGTTTTTAGCACACGCGGAAATTAGGAACACGATGACACTCATCATCATATCAACGAAATACAATTACAAAGCAAGGCTATAAAAGAATATCATTTGGAAAAAACATACACTGTCTATTTCTTCTTTGTGTAGATTTTACGGTTTTACTGCTCAACTTAACTACGACATGGATATTTTAGTCTGTCTGCACACACGAGTTTATTTTCCATGCATATTACTACAAAAACTTCTGCAGTTCCCAGCGCGGTATGCTAAACTCGCAGTCACAGTCACAATAAGAAGATGATAACATGAATCTAAATATAGAAAGGAAAGAATAGCTATCGGATTACTAAGTTGGCTCAGCACTTGGCTCGTGTGTGTATGTGTGTACAGTCGAGAATCATGAAGCATTGCTACGTACAGTACAGATAACCATCTTTCACGTTCCTATCTCGAGTACTTACATTGAGCAGATCTTGTGCAACACGCTCATCATCCGTTTGAACTTCAGATACCATATTGCATGGAACATATCCTCTGCGACCAGCGGCTTCTCCCCAGTAAAATCCATCAGCATCTTTCTCTCCGTAGATCTGAGTGTACATACAAATGAAAAATGAGAGAGAAGCCCCTTAAAGGAATTTCATTAGTACCTATCTCTATACGGCGTAACTATAGATACATATTTATGCACTCTGTGGAAAAGAGAGTAGCAGACAAGAGATCAAGTTTTAGTAAGTATTATACATGCTCAGAAGCCATAGTCAATTCATATCCTTAGAACATTTTACATTGCATCAAACATGAATGTTCTCCACCCAATTACTTCTACATAAAACGACAGGCTAGCAATCCGGAGACGACAGATTCAATTTACTACTAAAGAATTAAGTAATCATTTCAAAAAAGAGAGAAAATAATCCAATAATGCCTCTAAACATATAATACAGACCTACACTTCCAGTTCCCAGCTGCTAAATCAGTTTAATCACTATAGTTTTATAAGAATGTGTATAAAATATTCTATTTCATTAAAACACCGAATTCTGCATGTTATATTCAACGGAATTAGAAATCCTAATTTCATTTTCAGAATAAATGAGAAATAATGATTAAAATACTCTATAGTTAACGACAGTTCTCGACTTCATCAATATTTGTACTGCTGTCAGCACTGTTCGAGTAATTATAAAGACAGCACAATATAACTAACTATAAATAGTTTCTTATTCCATAATCAAGTGTAAAAGTCATTATATTTTAGTAGAACCTCAAATTGGAAAGGTTTTGAAATGAGTTTAAGTGGAAGCTTACTTTTATCATTTGTCCTTCTCTGAATGGAAGTTCTTCTTCGCAGGCATCAGGATTGGGTGACATGGTGGGAGGGTCGTAGTCAAAGAGCGCGACAAATATTCTATGTCGTACCTCTCGTGGTCCAGGTCTGGGTGGTCGTCCTCTTCCATAATAATCTTCAGGTCCGGGAGGTTTCGTTCTCATTTGACCAGGAGGAGGTGGATGAGGATGATAGCCTCTGGCTGTGACAGGTCTGTCGGGTGGGTTGTTGAGAGGTCTTCCTCGATCGGGAGGAGGACCTCTTCCTCCATAATCTCTCGGAAAATTAAGTCTTCCATGACGATCTGCGTCTACTCATCGTAAGAAAACCCATACAATTACAATATCCCGGAATGTAATTACTGTAGAATCTACTTGAGTACTTACCCATGGAAGGCATGCCCATGTGGTAACTCCCCATTTCTCGGTCGCTAAAGCTCTCATCCTCCCTCATGGGTGCATGACGTCGTGGAAGGCTGTTCTGATTCTGGATATTTTCAACCTTTAATTACAAATAGGTTCTCATCTATTCTGAAGGGTAGGAAGGGTCAATACTAATCGTACCTCTATATCTAATTCTACGTAAATAACTGTACAAAATGAAACTATGGTAAAATTTAATCATCTACTTTCATTTACAATAGGTACCTAGGAAGGAAACCAAAGAAGTAATCGAATACTACGTATAAAGCCACATTACATTTTACTGGAGGAGTATTTTGCGAATTGGAACGTATAGTATTCTTCATTAAAATTCCTGCATGCAGTGGAATATGTACACACAGGTTAGGCATGCAGTGTATTGTGTATGTGTGTGTGCGAGCAAAACTATTATTAGACAAAACGGTTTATCTTCTCCATGTCTATGTTTCTGTTTCAACTAAAAATCTATAAACTACAAAGGATGACTTGACTGGGAACATACACGACTGGAAAATCAGAGTCTATAGAGAGATTCAAAATTAGGAGTGAATTTGATGTATATATTGTTCATATGATACGGACTACGACTACAAGGCAATTAAGGTAGGAAAGACCATTATTACACTTGGTTGGAAACTGAACAGAGAGTTAATTGGTTCTGCTTGGCATACAGGTGTAGGGTTTGGCTTTGGATGCTAGTATTTATAAGTGAATAAATTGCCTTTGTGTTATTATGTACATACTTTCCCGTGTAATTGATTTTATTTAAGTACGAACTACATGAGTTTTACGGACTAAAGAGTGCATTTTGCATTACGAAAGAAGATTGCTCTTCCACATCGTCTTAATTGAAAATGTAAATATTCTATTGAGATAATAGCAAACAACACTTGAAGCGGTCTCATAATGGAACTCACCTTGTTGTGCCGTTTGCCTTTAAGAACTTGAGCGGGGATGCATATAGGAATACTATCGGAAGAGAGACTATCACGAGATTTGGTGCGCACTGTCACTTGTTTAGGGATCATTCCTTGAAACCGGTTCAAGTCCAGTAAAGCGTGATCTCCTAGGAGCAACAAAATAAATGAGTTTCCCACTAACAAAAATCCCACATGAAAATCTCTGCGTATTTTATGCGTATGTCTTTTATTTCTTTGTGAGACTAAACAGCAAAGCAAGAAAGAACAAATATTTCTTTTTGGTAACCTACCGGAAGGACTATCAATTTCCAGAATTTTTCTACCATCAGCGAAGACAGCATAACCCGTTACGATAGCTCCATTCGAAGTTCCCGCGGTTACAGGGTGCCAAGTGACAAGAATGGTATTGTCTTGGGGTCCAGCCTCAACTTGGACGTCCACGGGGGGATCCGGTAAACCTAAACATCCTCACAATGAGTCCCCCCAAACTACTGAGTGCTCTTTTTCTTTAGTCAAAATGTCAAAACTTGGAAAATGGTGTGATACCTTTAGGCAGCGTTCGGAATTCAGTGTGTGCGGACAACTTCTCCATTTGTTTACTGTTTTTCTCGTCAAAGTGAGGAGCTTTGATATTTTTCGATCTAACTGTCACACGATAGGTGGTATTCGGTGTCAGTCCTTTAATTAAAAAGCCAATAACATATCAACGCAAAGAAATAAACAGACTCATCATAAACATGCAATCTCCTCTCTCTCTGACTATGTCATGTCATATTATTTCCCTGCATTAATACTCCGCCGTACAAAACTGAAACCGCAAACTCGTCCTAGTAATATTTAGTGGCAATGCTGCATTTTATTATACACGGAAGCTCTTTTTCTCTCTCTCTGGTCTAAATAGAACAGCGTGACTAATTAAGGTGGACAAACCTGTGATCGTGTGTCGGTAGACACCTGGTTTGACAGTTCTCACTTCAACGTTGTTCACACAAACCACATGTTGGTAGTTGCTGTTGCTTGGAAGCCAGGAGATTACAGCGGACGTGCTTGTAACGCCTGTAGCTCGTATGCAGGAAGGAGCCAAAGGCGCATCCTTGCCAATGACCATAGTACATGCAGCGTCTCGGGAGGTTCTCCGATTCGGTGTCACTGCTCTAACGCTAATCCTATGCGGCTGCTCCCACAACCAAAAAGTACACAAAAAATTACACAGACGGTCATTCACACTTCTTTTTCAACACAATCATTTTTTAACATTTCCATTACAATTTCTATTCTTTGTTCTCTAAGTATGTACATACAATTTCAACCTAACAACAGAACATGTTGTCTTATATTTTGCTGTAGGATAAGCATGCATTGTGAGAACTGTATAGTAGGGTGTGGCATGTCTGTGTTGTGAAAGCACATCATAATATATGAGTAGACGCTTTTTTGGTGTGTTAGTAGTGTCTTATGTTGTAGTATATGTGAATGTGTTATATTTACTTTATGTGAATGTGTTATATTTACATTATGTGAATGTGTACCTACGGCTCTACAGACAAACAAAAAGTGCTTTACGAACAAATAGAGTTTTTTTCAATTAAATGTAAGAATAACGTAATGGAAAGGGAAAAAAGAGTTTTGAGAGTTTTTACCCGACTGCAGTCGACTCCTTCGACGAGAGCCCGAGTTCTTTCATTTGCTTTGACTGTGCAGCGAAGAAGGCCGTTTACATAGACTTGATAGCTATCCACAGTACCTGGCGGACAGTCTGGAGGATTCCATCCGATGAGGATACTTTTGTTGAGTTGTCTTTCAAGGGTGAGTTGAACGGGGGGAGGTACTAGCACCGAGAAGAATAAATCTATGAGCGCCAAGCAGCGTTTTTTACTATCTCACTAGTGCAATCAGGCTGAAACTTGCAGAATCAATTCAAATCACAATTTACTCACCATGTTTTTCAGGGTCTGCGTCGTCTTCAATGATATCTTCAAGATCTAGGTAGCCATACTCTTCTTGCCTTCTATTCATCAGCTCCTCTGCAAATCCGACGAGAGCCACAGAGGGAGAGATACAACAACACACATAGAATTTATTAGAGAAATGGCTGCACACGGAAATAATGCCGGTATGTTAGCACTATGGTTTGTGACATTACAAGTACAACAGGACTCATCAGTGCAAAAGTCAATTAACGACGGAATGGTGACTGGGGTAGTGGTTTAACAAGAGTACACACAGACACATCCTCGAAACAATCAAACGGACATCTACTTTTTGCATGGAAATCTATTGGTGGTGTAGAGTGAAGTGGTACTGGCACATTTACATGTTAGAGTGGGACTCTCTAAATACACAGCTTCCTAATTTCAGCGTTTTTTCGCTTGAGTGAAAGGTATGACTAGTTTCAGTGATAGGTGTATTTCATAATATTCACATTGTGTATCACAGACTACATATTGCATAATATATAGGACATTTTTGATGTCTATGCGTGCAAAATCCATATAAATGATCGATCGCCATGCAGTCGAGAGTCTCGAGGAAACTGCCAAGCAAAAACACTTAATAGGGCAAAACAGCTGCAAATATATTTGTAGTGGAACTACGACTAGGAATTCTTCTACTATTACAACATCTACAAAGAACTACTCTGCAGGGCTCCAAGCAATTCTCAAACTCAAATGTATAGAGATGCACAAGCATAATAATAATATAATGAATATGTATTAATTTTATGGCTCAATGCGCCCGAATATTAATTCAGTCCAACACAAATAATATTACATTGCATTTGCATTAGGTTACTAAAACAGAATATTCCACATTCGCCATAATAATGTAGTCATGTAGTAGTCTGCATGCCATGACTGTAACGACACTAGGAACATACAGCAAACCAAGTACAAAATTCATAAACGTACAGTAGAAACGGAAATAACGGAAATACAAAATACAAAGAAGAAGCTAGACAAACCTCTGCTCCGGAAAACGTCTTCTTGATTACACACCACGGGGGGTAACGTTCTCTTTATTCGACTCTTGCCCTTGACTAGAACCAATTGCAAAGATGCAGACAACATCGAGCATGCATCTAATGTCCAACCCAACGAAATACGGAAAGAAAACAATAATAATCCAACCCTTCCCATCAGGAACAGGATCTTACCAATTATAAGTCTTTGTGATTCATCGTAGTTGTCCCGAGCATAGTCCAGGTCATGGAGAGACGTTGAAATGCAGTCCTCCGTGTCTTTTATTCCAAGCACGACCTGTTGATGAAACTCAAGCAGGTCTTCACCAACCAGTCGCTCTACATAATTTGAAGGTACTAATCCACGACGCCCATCCAACAACTCCCCGTCCAAAAAACCGTCCTGAGAGAAAATAATTGTCTTTTCATCAACTCTTCATTCTCGACTTACCCCATTAACAACTAATTCACGTAGTCATTTAACACGTTTATTCAACTCGCAATGCATTGCCAAGCTTTTTATTGCAAAACTTATATCTCATATATACTCGCTCGGCTTTGGCGAATTTTATGGCCACTGATAAATATCTAGTCACGTCTTTAAAAAGGCTTTTGTGTTGTGGGAATATAATTCTCTTGCTTCTCCATTTCTCCATTTTTATTTTTTATCGTCTACCATTTGCGAAACAAAAGAGAAAATGAGAGCATCTCTAACAAATACTAATTCGCAAACATAATACCAACTTATTTACTTTGTTAGGTACTAATAATAATATTATTTTGCTTCGCTTGAAATCGTGTTGAAAGGAAATTAGTAATTAAGATGAAAAGAAAATTGTCAGAAAAGCTATTTATTTACGCGCGTAGTGAATTTAATTATAAATTTTTGAAACAAGCTGGTGATTCCCACAGTACCTACTGTTAATTGAGCAAAACGTTATGGAAATTACAAAAGGTAACACTATTGTTATGTATTTACACAATTTGCATTTGTATAGAACTAACTAAGATCACAACAAGCCCTGAACACAGGTTTAAGTGAACGTCTATGAATTTACTAAAGAGGCGTACCTCGTCCATAATACCCCAGACCAAGACATAATCTCCAGCGTTAAGATACAGCTCTGCCTCCGGGTTTTCATTCGGAGACTGATGGAATGGGTCGTAGGAATATCTAGAAGCATAAACACACACAAAGAGAAAATAGTTTTTAGCAAAGATACACACAGCAGACAGCAACCTTGCTCCATGCATGTTCTTCTTCCTCCACATGTAAATTTCCACCGTTGTCTCTTTTCATTTTATGACCAAGTTAAAAGAAACCACAACCTCTCTTTATAATACAGCTGCAAGGTCTCAAGGTACTAATATGCTAGTAGTGACTAGTGACTACTATTTACACAAGGAATTGGTCTGGAGGAAAATTGTCTTTAAAACGACTTTGAACTGAACTCGCTACGCTATATAGCGTGTAGCCCGAGAAGGAAGAAAGGCAATAGAATAATACGAAAGTAAAGTAATCAATTGGAGTTTCCCTTACCGTGCTATGTAAACACAACAGCGCCCCTTGCCAGGAATATCGAGCATATCGACACCTTTGGTAGCATTGATTAGATGCTGTTGTGCTTTGGTCATGATGATATTGCTGCCGTTTATTATTTGCTGTTGTTGGCCTCCACCTGAACAACCAAAGACGGAAAACACTGGAGAAAGCCATTGGGGAACGTTAATAAACTTTCACACAAAGTCTCTCTTATTATTAGGTTATTATTTTGTGCACAGGAATCACTAGTGCTATCTCTCACATTACTCACATTATGTATGTCCCGAATTCTCTGTTTGTTTAATAATGTTTACTAATCATAAAAATCATCATTCTGCCATGACAATAAAGTAAAACATACTTTTCTTCTCCTTTCTGGTATTTTCTAAGTAAGCATAAGTAGACACAAGGCAAGAACGTCTCACAAACACAGTTGCAATATATTTTTACTATGTGCACATATTCCCACAGCAGTAAACTGAAACTGTCGTAGTCGCATTGAGTAAATGTAATAGAAATGAAAATAGCATAATAGTCTTTCCTTCTGCTTACTATTTGTATTTACAAAGTATTTACTAGCGACGGAAAATATAAGGTGGTCGTCGTCGTATGATATCATTATTCAATGGAGAAATAGTTTCGTTACTTTGCAGCAGGGAAATCAAAGGGAGACGTCTCTCTCGCTCTCTCTCTCTCTCTCTCAAAGACCAAAGAATATATTTTGATACTTTGTGAATCTAAAAGGATATTAGACCTACTAACTATACAGCAAAAGTAAACCTACTACATGACATCAATTCCAAAGCATGAGAATTGTTTTCATCTTCAAACAGAACGATGCAGCAGGTTTTCTAGATTAATTGAATGAAATTTTGTTCGTTTGTTTGCATTGCATTGAGACAGAGAACACAGAGAGAGAGAGAGAGATAGAGAGAGAGAAACATGAAGGTGCAGAAACAGGAAGACTCTGGAAAACAATACTGCGTTGTCAGTGAGTAACAGGAGTGACGGATACGAAGAACGAAACGGCAGTAAAGGTAGAGAAAGTAAATAGAATGAATAGAATTGTAGTAATATTGTCCTGTGTTGCCTGCTGCTGAGCAAAAGACTCGATTCCACAAGAGAAAAACACAAAGAGAGAGAGTTGAGCAACCATGTTGCACAGATAAAGCATAACAAAAGAAAAAGATTCAAATACTTGTAGCAGTAATGGTCCACACAGTTCAGCACAATAATCAAAAATAAAGTCCTTGTCTGTCTCTCTCTCTCTCAATCTGTAAGTGTGCATGTGTTGCACGTTGATAGTAAATAGAAAAGCTACCACCTCTCTGAATGTAAAGCAACAATGAATTAATCTATATTTTATATGTGCGGCAACTGCTACTTGTTGTGAGAAAGAAATGACAAAGTCGACGAGCCGAGTTCCAAACGTTTCTTGAGATTGCCATAAAAAATGAGTCTGAGTAAATGTCTAATAGGTAATTGTGTGTGTGTGTGACGCTGAAAGAAGTTCTGGACGACGAAGAGAGAAATAGACGTAGTAATATAAACTACGCACAATGAGTATATTGTATTGTACATATACATGGGTACATATAAAGGAGTATGGCAGAATGAAGTTGTCGACTCACCAGTTTTATTATCTACATGAGCAGTGGTGATGATGGTGGGAATAGTAATGGACTGAGGTTGCTGGATCACATTCGGATTGTTGGAAGGAGCATTTTGTTGTTGATGGTGGTAATGTTGCTGTTGCTGCTGAAGTTGCTGATGTTGTTGTTGTTGGTGTTGCTGCTGCTGCTGCTGTTGTTGATGCTGCTGCTGCTGATGCTGACTCATGGAATGTGACTGCATGGTTGGTCCCTGAGAAGGGAAGATAGTGCCAGCAGGAATGACAGGAAAAAAATTAGGTAGGACTGTGGCAATTTGTTGGAATTGGGGCATAGCACCGATACTTTGGAGGGTTTGAACGGTCGTGTGACCTGGCTGAAAGATCCCAGAGTTTTGCTGCTCGTAGATTCCAGACAAGTCACGAGGAGTGCACCCTGAAACTGAAGTAAACCAGGAAAACGTTAGTCCTCCAGTACCCGCTAGAAACTACACACCAAAACTAGCATTCTTCATCGATATTACGTCGGATCAGTACTCACAACAATTTACGGTAAAATATATAAGGGACATAATATACAGAGAATATATAGAGAAAATTGCCACGATATATAAATATATATTATTGTGCAGTATAATGTCAAGCTGTACTTTCTCAATGGGCAAAATGAGAGTAGCAAAGTACTGTTGAATTTCTTTGAGAAAGTAGACATTATTCTGTGGAGCAAATTAATAAAATTATCTCACAGACAGTTACATAATAATAATGTTAAATAGTATTCAGAAAGCAAGCAATGATTTCTCCAGCATAGAAAATAGCACAGTGGTTGAATATTATCATTAGTATTTTGCAAATGAACTTTACCATTTATGGCCATCATACTGGAAAAAGCAAAGACTGCTTTCACCTCCATGAGAGCCTTCAAGGTAAAAGTTGATTGATGGCGGCTGTGTCAGTAGTAAAAGCTCTGTGTGGGTTCTATATACAAGCACAGCCTTGTGTTGGCTAATATACTTTGCAAAGGTACATTTATTTTGCAAGTGTGGGTTTTCTGCGACTACTTGGTGACACAGACATCATTTCACAATAAATTGTAATCAACTGTTCATTAAAATTGCACACAATCTGTTACACTCCCGTAAAAGCTTGTTGCATATTTTAATGTCAGATTATTTCTTGGAACAGGGGAACGAGAAAAGAGACACACTACTACTTTAATTTAAGAAATTCACATTAAAATCCCTGAAATCGTAGATTTCACTTTTGCGACACTTTGTCTAGAGTTTTAGACAAAATTTTCATTTATTTCTATGTAGAAATCGTTAAATTTTGTCTACAGTGCCCGACAAAATTTTCGTTTCATTCTGTAGACATATTTAAAACTTGTTTAGTATAATTATACAATAGTTACACCGATATTGGCAGTCAACACAATAACGGACAAGAGCAGTGAGCAGATGACGAATGAGCAGGGCTACGATTACAAACAGAGATAAAAAGAGATAGAAGGGAACGCGTAATAATATTATTGGTGACAGATTTGCAATGCAGAGAGTACAACAACTAGTTTTCAGCTCAAAAACAAACATCAAGTATAACTATTGGAGACTAGAGATTAAACATTAAGTACTAGATTAAGGTAAAACGCCTACAATTGCAATTAACGGTAATTAATTAATTATCAATTTTCCAAAGGGCAAAATACATTTAGAGGTACACAAATCAGGCATCTATTTACTACAATGATAATATAATAACTTTTTACGCACTTACGAACAAGTAAGTAAATACCTACACAGCTAAAGTAGTAAGTAAGAAAGGAGTTTTTAAGTTTCTGTGCAATAGAACCACTCACTTTGGTCTAAAGTGCATGAAAGTGTACCACAATATTAATGTTTACTACGGCTACCTAATTTCCCTAACATATACTAAAATCATAGTCTACGCGTGTAATTTAACTAACAATTAGCAAATATATTATGTAACTATTAACTATGTCAATAATGTAAGAACCTCCGACTCGCTATAGTATTTGCTCTCTATGGAAGTATTCTTCTACGTCTCATGTTCTACCAAAGACGTTACGCAGGAATAATTATATTATGACACAACGATCCGACTATGCTTATTTAACTCAACGGTAAATTATGTTTGTAGCTCTAAAGTATTACTTTGTGCTATTGCTAATTACGATGACTACATGTTTGTTGTTTTCACAAGGCTGACGAAGCTTGCTTTTGCGTCATTTCTGCTGTTTAATTTATTTTCTAATTAACTACGTGTAGTAGCACTGTAGTAAAATTATGTCTAACTCTTACAGAGATGCAAAGGCAGTCTAACTTTAGTAGCTTGCTAAAATTTATATTGTTAATGGATAATATTATTACAGGTAGTTAATATTATTTTCGAGTGTTTCTACGAAAACAAGCTACCTGCTACACAACAGTTCATTTAGCGAGCTGAAATCTGGAATTAGAATATTCTCTACACATTTGACTGCGCTCTCAGACAATGATTTATTAATGCAAATTATTTCGTCTTAAAATTTGCTTTCGTTTTACATACTTGGTTGATTTTAATTATTAGTTAGTTAGTATCTGTTAGTTTGGTCAGTTCATTTTCTTTGCTCTCACGAAAGGAATCTCACGGTATCTTACATAAAATAAATATAAATGCGTATATTACGCACATTTTATATGTTTTTAACTGTAGAGGTGGATAGAGTAAATACGTAGAAAGAAAGAGAGAGTGGTATAGACAGTTGTTGTGTCTGTATATATGTAGCAGGTCTCATTACGAACATGAACTAAAACAGTAGACCATGGGGACGCTAAATTTAATTAAGGACGCATTAAAAATCTTGTTAGGGAGTATTGTTTCTGTTGTTGCTGTGTTCAGCATTACAAACAGTTCAGTTATTTCATTTCATTGAATATTGCAATTAGCAGTAGTGGAGAGAGTAGTAAGTAGTGTAAGTAGTAGTAATAATGCGAGTAATGAAATCAAATTTTATATCTATTCATTACAAAGCATTAGCAATGTGTTTTCATTTTCATTGGTTTACTATACAGAAAGGCATTTGCTAGTAATTCCCATGTGATTTGACTGTGAACGAAATAAGAATATAGCGGAAATTGAAATGGAATTGGATTAGTATTAGTATGATTGAGTACTTTGTAATTACAGGAGAATAATTACTTACATTCAGGAATATTTACTGCATTTACTAATATTTATGTTCAAACGTAGCTGTGAGACATTACAGTTGGTTGTAGTAGGTGTAGTAGTGGTATTAGTAGTGGAGATTTATAAAGAGAGAGGTGAAAATGAATATGTTCTGAATCACTATGACTATGAATGTATCTTACTTTCCACATCATTCTCAATTGTGATTTTGGGTATGTGGTATTTCGACGGTGTTGGTTTTTTGGGTAAAGTTCGCCTACGTGATGCTGGCAAGTGGCCTGCTGGTACATTGGTGCTAAAACGAGGTGGACAAGAGCCACAAACTGCGAAAGAATGAAACAACCCAAAGAAAAAATCCAGTCAAGTCAGTGAGCAAAAGGCATGCATGCGTGATGGTTCAGGCAACCTGGAGGGACTCTTAATCAAACAAAATAAGTTAGTGCATTTTAAAGGTACAAGAAGAATCAAAGGGGTACAAGTAGTAAAAGTATTATGATACGGAATTGTTGTGTGACAGACATGGTGAGCAGTGCTGGTGGTGATAGGTGAGAGTGCTTTAACTAATTGTAAGCTACTGCTGGACTCAGACAGTACAAAATCTACTTTTGCCAGTATACAATACACATACTGTAGCAAATAATATTTTATACTGTGGTGTAATAGATAGGTACTGGCTGAAGACACAATTTCTACGACTAGTAGCCACTATAGACACTAATAACAATAAATAATATTGTAAGTCTACACAAGTATCCATATCACCTTGTACAATACAGAGACAAAGGCACTCGTCCTTTTGAAACACTCTGCTATGTGTCACTGCCGTATAGAAAGACACTAATTAGAACGGACTACTTTCTATTAGACTCACAGCACAAATGAGGATGGGTTTGTAGAAGTAGAATGAAATTGAATCCCAACAAGTACACGACATGTATAGGAAGGTGAGTGGGTGATTGATCATGAGCATTCTTTCACGACATGCCCATCCACAACGTACACCGCAATAATTCAGGAAAGGAGCACAAGGATGGATGAATAATATCTTGAGCAATTACACGTTCAACTACTACTAGTAAACGCTTGTGCGCTTTCTCACTTTCTCTATCGGGTCCAAATCCAAGTACAAGCTCAAAGCAATGTACAGCTAAATACGGCATTAAAATACTAGCGATACGACTGGGGAAATACTACAATCAATATGTTACAGTACACCGACAATGTCAAATGGAAATTTTTACACTCAATTTACGATAATTCATTCTTGCAGCAAATATTTTTCACGAATTCAACATTCAATCAATCTTGCACAAATAAATGCTACAAGAATATCATACTTATAGAATTTGTAATGAAAATGAAACATTAAAATTACGTTTTTACTATAAGGAGAAGTGATTTTTTTAAAGTAATCAGTTTAATATTTTTATTTCGTTTTATGTTTTTAAATTTCAAAATGAATTTTCAAATTTATGAATTAGTTTTCTGAAAATACATATAAATTAACGCTAATTGAATAGTGAATTATATGGGTTTTCTCACTTAAGAAAATGAAGTCTCTTTACACCCCTTTAATAATTTACTTTGTTGGTGAAATTGTGAAATGTAAGTGAATGGAAGATGGAACTGTAACATACGGATTGGTTTTGACTAGGATAGACTAGTACTGTCGCTATTATTGTTGGTGATTGAATTACAAGACTGAAATTGGGTAGAAGATTCTATTAACTGCATGAGCTACAGAAAGATACTGGTGAACTGAAAGGGTTTGACTGTACTAGAGCATACAGTTGTTAATGAAAGAGCATACCTACTGACAGTAAGTAATACATGGAAATAAGAACTGAATGTAATAAATTGAGAAGAGAGAAAGTGACGTGAGAGATGAGATAGTTTTGTCGGGAGGGAGGGAGGGTGTGGGGAGCGCAGCGGAATTTCGGGGAGTAGAAGTAAAGATGAGATAGAGCCAGAGAATAAAAAAGAATGTAGAGAAGAGAAAGAGAAAAATAAAGAAGAGTGAAGAGACTCACCAGCATTCTTATCTAATTCAGCTAAAATCTTGTTATCCTGCTGGATTTTGGCTATGATTCGTTCGATTTCGTGATTGGAAGCGATAGGGTCATCAAACTGGAGAGACTTTTGAGAGAGGATTGAATGTCTGGACTTGGACTGCTGGACACCTGAGGTGGTCACCTGGGTGAGGTCGGTCACGGAGGTGCTGCGCCTCAAACGCTTCCTACCGTGTCTCAGGGGAGAGAAGGAGGATTTATGGGTCCGCGGAAGCGAATGTGACACACCTGTTGCGACAAGCGAAGGTGTTGGTGAGAAAGAAGAAGATTTGGAATGGGGCTCATGCAACTCAAGCAAAGTCTCTTGATGCAACGATTTCGCTGCTGACATAAACTCGGATGGACCTAGAGATCAACACAAGAAATCCCCTGGATCACACCACCCAACTACAATTCAACGACTTCACGGCCAACTTTTTTCTAAGGGAGAAACTGCCGCAGTAATAATATTACAGTCAGTCATCACCCAGTTGGTCCAGTAAGGGCCGTTGAGTCAAAAGGACAAGGAAGGGGTTTTGGGGTGTGGCTTTTTGTTCCGGGTGGGAATATTTTGGCTATGGTCGTAGGTCAGAGTGGTGGGCCCCTTGATTAGACACGACGTGACAAAGAAATACTTTACTAACACAGTAAGTGGGTACCATTCGTCTCTTGTTTCACTTCTGTTCGCACGACACGAGTTACTGTACGATACACACGCCACAACTGTCAAGTCTTACGCAACAAATATCGGGAGTACTTTAATTGTAGAATTGGCTCTTTTCAATTGTGTACATTGCATTATTAGCACCCCTTGAAAGGAATACTTTTATAAGGGACTATAGAAACACAAAGAATACACACGGGACGTGCTAAAAGGTTTTTACAGTACGTTAGTCACTACGAGTAGAGGTACTACGAAAGCAGCTATGATATTATTACAGTATTAGGTTGACTGGTACCAATAATGACAAGTTACACGTATAAATAGAACGCATTGCAAAAACTGACACAGTTACTAACACAATTAGTCTACATACGAACGTCTACGCGACTCTAATTCATAGGAATGAATGACAGCGATTGTTTTACAGTTGTCAATGCATGACTATAATTTTTCATACTTTGGTCCCATAAGTGGGCTCTCTCGACAATTGACAGACAAACCACAATGTCGCGACTGTTATGACAGAGATTTCCAGCCTATCACAGTTCAGTCCAGACAAGAGTATAGGTCTGCGCAGTGATATTGACTAAAGTGTCAAATTGACATGATATTTATTGATGATTGGAAAGACCTACATTGATATTCCGACGGTGTGTCTCTCATGTATACCATTTACGAGGCAGAAGGAATAAATACAAAAATTCGGCGAATTTCTTTGTGAAGAATCACCTCACTCATTTTACAACAGAGGTTTTAGCGAACGCCAACGTATTTATACTTTTCTTTGAAAGTTTCTTTTCATGCGAAATAATTTGCATCTATTAAATCTTTTCAATAGCCACAGTGTTTATATTTAATTTGTTTTTCTTACTGGTTTCAAATTTCAATTCAAGAAACCTTCGCATGAGGAAGAATAATGATAATATCAAATGACGATATCCAACAACACTTTAGCATAAAGAGTTAAAGTATTAGTTACAAAGGCTAATATTCATCTATGAACTCTTGTTCGTTAGCTCCACTTGTTATATTTAATATGTTTTTCTTCTTGGTTTTAGATTGCAATCAAAGAAAGCTTCACTGTGAGGATGAAAGATGAAAGATAATAATGTCAAATCAGAATTTCCAACAATAGTTTAACATAACGATTTACAAGAGAGGCTTGTTAGCAAACGCCAACGTTCATACTTTTCATTGAAAGTTTCTTTTCATGTAAAATAATATGCATCTATTAAATCGTTTTTGCTAGCCTCATTTTTATATTTAATTTGTTTTTCTTACTGGTTTTATATTTCTATTCAAGAAACCTTCGCATGAGGAAGATTGATAATAACGTCAAATGACGATTTCCAACATTTTATCATGACGATTTGAAGTATTAGTTACAAAGACTGATTTCTTGTTAGAACCATTGTATGTATATTAAATCAGAATAAAAATGAGGCCATTCATAACTCCAGTGATTCAAAAGGATGAAATAAACAGATTGAATGACGGCCTATTATTTTCACTTACGTAAATTGTGAAATCTGAAAACGATTACATGATTTATACAGATTGTGATATCTGGAACGATTATACCTACAATTGACGTCAAATATCAACCGTCGTAATCTTTTTTAATCTGATTCAATAACAGTTTAGAAAACATTAGAGTGGAATAAACACTCACGTAATAAATAAAAAGCCACGTTGACTCTTATTGGAGTATACTGCCAATTGATGTCATTCACTTGCATGAAATAAGTCTAGCATTGTAGCTCGTCACTATAAACGAGCTGGGAAAGCAAAACTACTGACTTTCATCATTAGTGTGTTAATTGCTACTTTAGTATATAAAGTAGTAGATGAGGTACAGATAAAATACAGGTGGGCACACATCGCTCTGATTTTGGGGCTCATCCTCATCCCCTCCGTACATGGCCATTTTTCGAACGGTACATTACAATATTATAGATATTTATTTTAAACAGCAAATAAAAACAATATAGGAAGATTCGGGTAATGAAAACGGACAGGGAATCAATCAGGAAGAAGGTAGACATTCAGATATTATTACATACCTAAGTTCGTGATAGATTATTTATTTTATGAAAAGAAAATAAACGTATTAAAGTTATTGGGTTTTGTTCTCTGACTGTATGAATAATAAATGTGTGATAGTGACATTTGAGTAGAAATGACTGGAAGTATTCATTCAAAGTTAAACTAATAGCTACGAGGCACTCGAACTAGTTCTACATACTCACTGTGAATTGTGCCGTGAATCTATGTAACGTGTTAGGCAAAGGCACTTGTCAAAATCTACAACGTGTCAAAACGCTACAAGACTACAATGTGTAAATAATGTACTAGAGGAACATGGCTACATAGAAGTTTAGAATGTGCCAAAGGGAGTAAATGTGGGAAACGGAGTAAAAAAGTTGCCTCAATTTGTATCAGTAAAGTTGAAATGGAAAGTTGTAAGGACAGAAAGACAGCTTGTATTTATTTGCAATGAATATTGAATAGGTTTGCCATGTCACTGTGCTAAAGAAAGCCACGAGTGTGTATGTGTGAGTGTGTACGTTCTGCAAAGTAAAAGTATTGAGGTGTAAGTGTAACTTTAACTCAACTCTGTTTTCCCTGTTTGTATTTCGGTTTTCCTGGTGCGTGGTAGTGTAAAGTAATAGTGATGCCGTGTACTAGACTTCGGATTGAAACTTGAAAGTGCTCTGTGTGTGCAATGTGCGACGCGGGTATAGGTTGTTGTGCGAAGAAAGTAAAAAGAGTACATACTTTGTACGAGTACTTGTAATACACACATGAACTGACTTTACACAGAGAAGGAAACTCTTCTGGCAGCATTACACAACATACCTATACACTCAAACACACTCACACAGTATTACCTTGTACATATAAATATATCTACGTACGTGATACATTTACGTAAATGGTAAGTGATGTAGTTAGAGTTAAAGTGAGACACGAAAGCGTAAGTTCCAATAATAATGTGTGCATGTGGAGTATTTACTTGTAGTAGGTATGGTCCACATATTTATAGATATGTGTTTTATAGGAACCAACATGCGAGTGCAAATGTGTAATGTAGTGTATGTAACCAAATATGGTACTCGTAGAAATAGAAATTGTGCGGTTTTTGTGGTAAGTGGTAATGGTAACAATTCCCTTCGGCAAGAAGTATACTTGAATTAGAATAGAACTGCACCATGTTCTGTATTTATACAATGTTACACTTACGATATTGTACAATACGGAACACAACGTGGAAATGTGCACGCACACTTCATCGTCGTGTGGTGGTAGTAGTGGTAAAAGGAAACAGCGTGGCTTTTGTTTAGAAATAGCAATGTTCCTCCAAAAGTAAGCAATGTATACCTATTGACATGTTTGTGGTAAATACTATTATGAAATGAAGGTATTTATTCGCAGTGAGTATTGATGCACACGGAGTAGTTAATGCTTTTAGGCAAATCGCCGTCACCTTTTCATAAATACGTATTTAGTAAATACAATATCTGAATACCTTTGTACTTTACACAATGTATGTAAGGTGCTATCGTAGTGTAAGTAAAAATGTTACTGTACGCATATAGGTATTATAATAATAATGAGTAATGTCTTAAGGAGGCCATAAGGTTGAGATGGTGGTATGGTGGTGGTGGTGGTAGTAGTAGTGTTACTTGTTATTATAATGATTAAGATTTTGTGCGTGTATAGAAGAGAACGGACTGAGAGACGGTTAAAAACAGGCAATAAAAAGGCTACGCATACAAAATAGAGTTAGAGTAATATTAGAGAGAGTAGAAATGTGTATGTAAAAAGTAAAAGGGGTGATGGGAGGCAATCATCAAGTAAGTCTCTACCTCTTGAGTAAATTCCAGATGAATGATACAGGGAGTGCTGTTGTTGTTCCAAAATTGCATCCAGCGAAGGAACTACAGGAGTGGACAGTGCCGTAGTACTCTCTCCTCGACTCAGAACCGAGTCTAACGTCAACAGAGAGTCCTCTTTTTAGTACTGCACTTGTTACGCACTCACTCACTCACACAAACACCCGCAATAACTACGACACACTCAATCCGTCTTATAAGTAAGAGCTAAGTCTATAGAAATATATATTTAATCCGCAACTATATAGATTTGCTATATTATGTGCTTATCCTTTTATCCCTGTGGTATTAATGCTTACTATACCTATGTACATATATATCATAATATCATATTTAGCTAGTTAACAGCTACATGCTCCATATACTTCTCTCTTTTTGGCTTTCTCACTTTCTCACAGTCTCGCTCTATGCCCCTAATTAAGTATTACGTGCACATCTTTATATGTCTACACACGATGCTACCCAATCTTCTCCAGTCGAGAAACTTTGACTTCCTACAGATGATTTTCTTCCCACTCACATCTCTCATTGCATCTACTACTTCCTTTTGTGACTGACTACGAGTGTCTGTTAAGTAATCCTTTTCCTTCCTTATTGCCCTACATATTTTTACAAAGGACAACTTTCTCGCCTCAGCTTTCTACACGCCTTTCTCTCTTCATGGATTTTATTTTATTTTGCATGGTTTATTTTTTGCTAGACCTTCGCAGCTTTTCTCTTGTTCTTGTATCATGTGGTTTTGCGTTTTACTATAAGATGTAGATTTGTAGACAGAGTATACTTGTGTATTTGTTTGCCTCAATTAATTGGCAAGAAAAACTAGAAACATACTTTTATAATTGCATACACATGGAGATTTTCCACCTAGAATTTTAATTGGATTCCTTCTCAGAGTTCTACGAAGCTCTGTCTCGAAATAAACCCTGTAGTAATGTAATAGCCAAATTATCTTCTCAGATGATCATTATCTCGTAGCCTCCTGTTGCATTAGCAGTGCTTACTTGCTAAGTAGCAAAACATACCTTGCTTATTTCCTACGACGTAAATAAAAAATACTTTTCAGTCAAATAAGGAATAATGGGCTGTTGTAAACTTCAATTTGACAAAAAAGTTCGTAGCAAGATCAGATTAAGTAGGAGGAGTAGTAGTAGCTCGTTAATATTTATTAAATAGGGTAAGTGTGTAGCAATTGTTATGTTACTTGAGTAGTATGTAGTATGTAATTATTATACAGGGGACAAACTTTAAAATGCTCAAGGTACATGCAATTAAGTACATGCCTGTCAGATTGATTAGTATTCTGGAAAATATGATGATGATAAGAATTAGATGGTTCAAGTGTGGATTTTTTGTAAAAAGTAATTATAAATGCAACTAATTAATCTTTGCACAGTAATTATGCAAATGGAGATAAGAAAAGACTGAGAGAATATAATAATAATAGAGTTGCTTCATGTTCTTGTCAAAATATTTGTACTAAGCAACTTAACGACTGTGTTTCATGAAATGTGAGACTGAATAATCCCGGAGGCTGAAAGAAAGACAAGAACGAAGAAAGAAATGAAAAATGAAAGCTGAAGAAGCCAACTGAAGTCTGAAAATGATGATTTTGAAAAGAATATATCTATTTGTGATGAAAGTCGAAATAGTAGACGGTTTGAAGAAAGATAAATGAAAATAATACATGCATATGTCAATGCCAATTTCTTGAAAAATTCTGTTCTCAAGTGGTTTAAACGAAGCTAAATGGGATTTCGTATATAGCCTGACTGCACCAAGGGTGTGACTACTCTTTATACGCTATGAGATATATGGACAGGTTTGTAAATGGTGGCTGTATAGAATATAGAGCGACTTTCCTCAAGGAACAGTTCATCTTTTCTCTCAGAGTAGTAGGAAAAGGTTTTCCTTCTCTGGTTGAGAAAACGATATGATTTAGTTTCTATTGACAATGACATGACTCGTTTGCTCCGATCAAAGTAAGTCAAGGTTTCGATTTTTCCGTTTGGAAGAGAAATGCTTTACAGAGAGTTCTCTCTCTCTCTCTCAAGTCCTGCACAAATATTATTCGATTGAATTGGAAACAGGTTCAGTGCGCTGTGCTCACTGTCAATTGATCCAGACTATTCTAATATCACTCAAGTTGCTTTCTTGTCAGGTGGAAAAACACATTCCTGTTGGAATATTTAGTAGGAAGGTAATATAGGAAGTCGGAGACGAGATTACATGTTTGTTCCATTTCTATGTACACAGTGACATTGCAGTGGTCTAAAACATTTCAGGTGAATATAGATCTATATGGGTTTCGTATACTGCACACGCAAGGAATTCTAACAGAACTATAGGACGCTATATATTATTCTAATATTGCTATTCAATCTTTATGCAACTAAAACCCACTACAAGTTATGCATGGTGTGGAGTCTTCATAACAAGTATAAAATATAATAATGTATAGCAAGTACGTGGCTCTGTAGATTGTGATATCATTATTTCATAATTGAAGCTACTTGTGTCTACAATGAGACTACTACTGATGCTAAAATATTCTATGAGAACTAGCAGCTATGGCTATGACTATGACTCTACAGCCTAAAGATGAAGTGCCACTAGATTACTACTGCTGCTCTGCTTCACAACTCTCATTGGCTTTAGCTCAGGTATTTACACTAGTAGTGGCATGAATATTAATTTTAGAGTATAAACACCTAAATAAATACTAAGTCTTGCAAACGGAGAATCTACATATTATAAATATAATAAACAACTATAGGATAGACTCAGAGTGAATATTCTATTCTAATTAAATTAGGATCAGTCTTTCACAAGTTACAATTATCATTAGAATATTTCTACAGTCATAATTAGAAAAGGTGGTTAAACATGTTAGCAGTAAAATACATGGTTTAGGTGTTTATGCATAATTTGTATTGGTAATAGGGTGAGTGAAATGCATTTTCTGACCTGGAGTTGAGCAAAGAGGCGAGTCAGGGGGCGAATGTCCGAGGGAAGAATGTCGAGAGGATGGGGCACGGACAGATTGCTGAGATCGCTTAAGAGCTGCCAATTCTAACATCAACTCCTCATGACGAACATTTTGGAGCTCCGTCTTCTTCTCCAGCTCTCGGATCTTGGACTGTGGTAGAAGTCACATGAGGAAAAAAATAAATCACCGTAAATAATTCCATTGCACAAAAGTTTTCTGCGTGAATGAATGAAATCTATAATTAAATAAAAAGAGAATAACGAAATCATAAATAAGAACGACATAACGAATCAATACAAAACAAGAAACGAACACACGAACAATTGAATAATGAATGTAGAAAAAGTGAGTTTAATTTTTGAGTGGATAGTATATATAGCGTATAGAGCAGTAGTAGTTTAGTTATATGGTAGTAGTAGAAGTTAGTTAGTTTGATTACAATAATGAAATGAAAAGAAAGTGGAAAACTTTGTAGAAAGGAAGAATACTAAAGGCGAGAGATGAGTAAAAGCGTTTTAATATAAAGGTAACAATAATTATTATGACATACACAAGTATCAGTCAGAGAGTGTGTAGTGAGTCAGATGTAAAATAACCAGAGGCAGTTGGGAAAAGACAGTGAGTATGAAACGCATGTCAGTAACACGTATGAATGAGAGGATGTTATCAGAGAGATAGGTTTATGTTTATGGCTTGATTTACGTGTTCGACTCAGCTAATGACATAATAATATAAATGGAAAATGTTACGATTTCACTCGTTCAACGAATATGTATAATATTTTTGTATAATAGTTATATAAAATGTATTAAGTATTTTTGAAATTTGAAACAGACAAAAAGTCCAAGTCCCAACCTGCAGTGTCTCGATCGTCTCGACTGACTTTTTCTTGTCCACTTCACTGAGTCGATTAAGAAGGCTGACCTCATCTTTCCTCTCTCGCAACTGGACCAAAGCTTCGGCATGCTGTCTCTCGAGTTCTTTCCTTTGTTCTGACGCTTCACGTAATTGCTGTTATAAAATAGTCATTCAAATAAATACATCACCTCTTCTTACAACTTTTATTATTCTTTTCCCCATTCGTGTCTACAACCAATTTCTTTTCCACGCTATTATCCACCAACAGCACAATTAATTAAACGCTAACAGAGAACAGTTTAGATTAAAATCACGACCCTTTTATTTTGATTCATGTTTATATCCATGTACACCAACGTACAATACTCAAAAACATTCTAAAACACAATCATTTTAAAAACGTCAGATTATTTATTCAAACTGCAAGCAGTGTGCAAAATCCTGTTTTTATCCCTAACAGAAATTCAAAACGCAGAGATTTCACTCTGGTTTACGAATAACAAGGTCAAAAACCCTGCGCGGAAAATATTTGATTGGAGTTTGTGTTTGTTGCTGTTTTACGAGAAAAGAAGAAAGGCAGTACGTTTAGAAAGACAGTAATGGTGAAAGTTACGATATAAACACAGAAGTAGAAATTGAATTAGTGTATAAAATAATGAGATGATAATTATGAATTGTTGAAGTACCCTTAGAATTGACTCCAGGTTGGAAGGCTTACTGGAGGGTGCCCAGCACACAAATGCAAGCCCTCAAAAATGCTCGTGGAAGATGTGGCACAATTGGGAGAGGGAATGGCATTCCACGAGTTTTTTAGTGTATATGCACCACTATGTACAAGTCATTACTGTAAGGCCGAGAAAGATGTGCTGACTGTAGTACACTGCTCATACTACACTTATATTATACTTTGCCTGAAAGAAAACGCTAATAGTAGTCGTCGGAGAAGTAATTGTAGAAGAGTTGAAGTCGTCGTGGTCGTGATGGCACTTTCTCTACAATCAACTAGGAGTACTTGAACAAACTTGGGCATTTGTGACTCACAAAGGATATAGGATGGTCGTCAAGCTTACAAATGGGCGAGTGGGGCTGCTGATGAAGAAGTGTACTTTTTTGTAGTTGGGTTGGACGGGGCGGGAAGATTGTCAACCACAGGACCCAGGACAGTGACCATAGATTAATATTTGCTGCCGTGATTGAGGCGACCAGGACGCAAGTGTCCAAGTCGAGCAGGACCATGCAACCAAACCAATACTCGAAGTACTTGGAATCTTCCCGTGCAGGAGGAGGAGGATGTGTGGTCGCCTTATTTCTTAATTTGTCAATAATAACAATAGACGTTGTGGTGGAATGGTTTGAATGGGGAAATGGTGGCCCTCGTGCTAATTTCCTTGTTGGTGATGTTGATCAAGGGACTGGAACAACAACTCCTGCTTCAAGTTATTAATATTTATTGCCACATTTATCGTAATATTGCTAAATAGTCGTCTTGGATTGCTCTGCTGTGCTAAATGTGTGTGGTTGCGACTGACTTGTGACTCTGACTCTAATTTCTTTCACACTAACTCTGAAACTCTACTAAACTCTGCTACGTGTCTTCTAGCAGCTCTTCTACTACAACTAACACTCCCTTCGACTACTTTCTCTATATACTGCTCACTACACTCGAGACACACACACCACATACACACTCACTCTCACACACAGACACACACGAAACAGTATAATGTTCAAAGAGCGAATTAAAGGCGACTATGGTTTTTAGTCAGTCTTTTTCTTACAGAGTGAGTGGTGTGATGTGAACGAGAGTCTAAGACGAAGACGAAGAGACGACAACGAGTTGAGTTTTCGAGTGTCTTGACAGCTTTCTCTGCCAAAGCAAACACTTTCTGCTTCTTTCTTCTGTTCTATGAACGTGTAGTATTTGAGAGAAGGAAGAAGAAGAAGAGAGCGACTGATTT
Organism: Pogonognathellus flavescens; assembly: GCA_019776165.1. Taxonomy (NCBI): domain Eukaryota; kingdom Metazoa; phylum Arthropoda; class Collembola; order Entomobryomorpha; family Tomoceridae; genus Pogonognathellus; species Pogonognathellus flavescens. The sequence continues at coordinate 64,943 of JABASD010000528.1, forward strand.
TCTCTCTCTCTTACTCTCTCTCTCTCTCTCTCGCTGTCTCTCTTATTTCTCTCTTTCTCTCTTTGTGTGTGTGGATGGTTTTCGTTGAGCTTTGAGTTGTAGTGTAGTTTGTTGTAGAGGAGCACAGAGAGTAGGAGAGTAGCCGTATTTATAGCAGTTGGTCGGACGATGCGATGGCTGACTAACTGACACACACGTTGCCACTCACTTGTCACGAGTGTCACTGTCCAACTTGGAGTCCAGGAGAAATCGTCTGCTCACTGCCACAGCATTCTCTGACAGATGAGTCCCATAATCTTGCCAACTTTGAAACAATGAGGAGGAGCAAATTGTAACAATGAACTGGGACTTTGGTGCAGACGAGTTGGCATCCTCCTGCTTTCGCAAATTCTACGCAACCCCAGTGAATCGATAAGAACGGGAAAGATGCAGTAGGGAATTTCGGTCACGAGGTCCAAACGGAGGAGGTATAACTTACCCGTTGGTCTCCTCCCGGCCCAGCTACTTTCAACATACCACAACCAAAGCCTTACACTTTCTTACTAACTCAACCAGCACCAGCATACCAGAAATCCACACACGACAAAAACTACAAAGCACAACCAATCTACTCTACTCGCATTATATCCTCTAGGTGTATCCCTACATGTGCTAATACTCCCTTATCCCACTCGTACTCAAACCCTGTAATACGCTTATGTGTTCTGGGCACACACAAACACTGGTAGGATACAAATACAACCACTGCCCAATTTCATACTCTGCTGTGTGCATTACACACGTCCTACCCGTTTCTCTTTATATCCTATACCTCTCTATGTACACTTTATGCTTTCTCCATATAACTATGACTCTCGCTCTCTAAGACTCGTCGTCGTCCTCGACGTCCTCGTCGTCGTCGTCAGTACCATGACTCGTCAGTGCATAGCTCAACAGCTAACAGCTGCCTTACACTCACAAGACTCACAACCAGTCATTCCACTACTTCTCGCTCCCTTTTATTCCGAAAACACCACACTACGAATTCAAACCTTATTTCTCTCAATACTACATGCTACATAATAGTAAATGCACGGTCGTCCAAGTATCGCATTATACGATATCGGGTTCCGCTCTCTTACAGAGCGGCGTACTTTACAGCTTGGTCGAATTAATGCTTTCTATTTACAGCTACACGAGCTAAGAGACCTCAACCTTTTATGCGAAACAGCTTTCTAAAGAATCATATGTAATTGTTACGGATGTATATTTACTTAGTTTTCTATATTTTATAAATTGTACCATATATTACATTGTAGTACTATATACATTAATATATACAGATATACTAATTTTATCTGACAAAAGAGTTCAGGTGTAAACATATTTTTGCGTTCGCTACTTTGAACAATTTACTACTTGTCGGGCTAAATGTGCTTGAACAGAGTGGAAGATGCGAGTAGTTCTGAAGTCTAATTAATGAGTGGCATGTTCTATTATTGCACACTCACGTATAGTCTCAGAATGGCATAGTGAATAGTTTCTGAAAAATTTCTTTTCGATATGAAATTTTCATCTAAGAAATTATTTCTTAAATAGGGGAATATTTAGGACCAAACTGAATCATTTCAATCGTAATTGTACTTGACCACACATACGACGTACATAATAATATATATGGAGAAAGAGACATGTCAACAGATTTGTAAAATTTTTATTTCTCCCAATCTGGTTCCAGTCATTAGAACTTACCATCAAACTTGTTTTTGCCAAATATTTAACCGTCCGTTATAATCATTTTTGCAAAATGACACGACCAATTAAATCATATAAAAGACTACGAATGATTGCATTGTCTGTGTGAAATTCACCAACTGTTATTGTTAGAGTTATTTACTTATAGTTACAGGCATGAGATTTTATAATGGAGAAGTGCTGAATAATAACTATATATATAACTGTACAATTTTGAGTACCTATTGAAAAGTTTATATTGATATCAATCGCATCACTATTTGTGAAAATATTACGGTAATAAAGGCACAATAATTCTGAATGCGTATTAATATTAAGGATTCTTTGCATATAATAATAATAAGTATTCATTTAATTTGTTAGCTACAACTAAGGAAATAACCAATTATTGTATAGGAAAGCTGTTTGAAAAAAAGTAGGTATTTCAGTTTTTGAGCTGTAACCTGTCCTAAAGCTGTAAACATGAAGCTGTACAGTACACCAAGCAGTAATATCCCCCAGCTGTAGCTTGCGGTTAGCGCATATCGTCTTTGTCCGACTAGAACACTACTACTTTAACTAAAGCGCTATGTATGTATGTGTGCATGCATGTAGAATTCTGCTGTCTGCTTTCTACTACTATGTATATTACTACTCTACTACGACTATTACTGTTCCTACTATCGTGGTTCTATGTATCTACAAAATAATGTTGTAATAACAAAGAAAATCATAGTATAGCGGAGGAGCGGAACTATGCCATGTATACGGAGAAACACACGAGAACTATTTTAAATTCTGTATTGCCGTGTTGTGCTTGCTCTCTGTGTAGTCGTCTCAACTGACTTACTTTGGTTTGCTTTACATTAGCAGGTCTGAGTGAACACATACACGTATAATACCTATATACAGTATAAGAATATACAAAGTCCAAACGACCATAAGAATCGTCCCACTTCTTTATTTCTGCATAGAAGTAGTAGCAGCAGCAGCCCACACGCAATCTCCGAGGCTTTACGTGGACTTTCTATTTTCTATTTTGTCCGAATATGTATTGGTAGTTCACTGATCTACTTACACTCACACTTACACTTCCTCTCCTTTCACACATCATTTTCGTCCTCATCATCCTCATTCTTATGCCTCACTGCTTAACGTATGCATTGATATTTGACACTTTCGTCAATTCCCTTCAGTGCGCTCTGCTCCATCCATTTACACGCTATAAATGCACATTTCCAATACAATTCTAGCGCACGGAATCATAAAACCAAAATGTGATATCAAGTTCACTTCTAATTATCCCTCTAAGGCATATCTCACTCGTACTCTTTGAATTGCCAGCTTTGAAATGAATGGACTCAATGACTCAACCAAATACTAAGCTACACCTATACATTTAATTACTATATTTCTATTGCCAATACTCTACAGTATCTATTTTCATTCGAGGAAAGTTAATTCAATTATTGTCAATTCATCAAGAGTTTCAATGTATGATTGAAATATTAAACTCGCATAAATAATTTTGCCGTTAAAAATCTTAAGAGTGAATTGTTTTAACCCAAATGGCATTTTATTAGCTTCTTTTCATGATATTTCAGTTAATTAATATATCGGTATATTATTATTATCAATTATAATTATACATATAGGTAATCATGGTATATGTACAGTTATAGATATAAGACATTTTATAGACAAGAGATAAATGGTGTTGAAGATCTTCGGGGAAATAAAAAGTTGATATCGTATTACATCAAAAGCTTTACTTCTTTATTAAATTAACATGTTGCTTTTGATGTAGTATTGAAAATGAATCTGTAATAATATATCTTATCTTCTATCCTGAGAACCAGTACCTATTTCCCATCTGTGAACATAGGTACATATGTTATAGGTACTGTGAACGGTATGAGACACAGCGTAAAAATAATAATACGTGGGCAGTTTAGATGGGAGATGTCGATCATAATATTTATTATAAAAAAGAATGACTCCCTCAAGCGTATAACATAAATTAGTTGTTATTCCATCGGTATGTTGAAGCCCGAAAATATTCTTTGAGACGTGTTCATGTCAAAAGTATTCCTGGTGGTCGGACTTTTCCTCGAGTCGATTGAAATCATCTAATCTTTTGTAGTGTGCATTCTTTCCGTGTGAGAAAACAAAATATAGTTACACCCACACACGCAAATAGCAAAAACTCTTTTTTTCTCGCTCTTCCGCTTTCTCTATCTTTACTCTTTACTCCTTTCCCGCAACATCAATTTCCTTAAACAACGTGTTACCGTGTGATGAAATACCAAAATATTAGTAAAGATTTTTTCAGAAGTACGGAAATACATTCAAATGGATTTTTTGATGGAAAAGTCATTTGCAGCTAAAAAGATCACATCCTGAACATCCGTTGAAACTTTCTGGAGTTGTCAAAGAGAAGGAAACATTTTCTTCGGCCGAATTTCTGTTTGCTGGACTTATTGTTAGTCGAGTCGCCTTTTGAACCTTTTGCCGCACCCTGTGCTCTGCAATGAAATCCGCAACGGCTGATGGACTTGAGAGAAACCGGCAGGTGCCTGTGCCTCCTTCCGTGGTCTCAACAAAGCCTAATCGATATCTCTTCAGCTACAGCAACTTACTCAGAATACTCTGAAGTCTGAAACCATATTCCATTAGACATGAACGCAAAACTCCACCGCCGCCGTTCGCTCGCTGCTTTGAACAATTTAGTACACTCAGTACATGTGCAAAATGTGCTTGAACAGAGTGAGAGACTCGAGTAGTTCTGAAGTCTAATGAGTGGCATGTTCTATTATTGCACACTCACGTAGTCTCACAACGGCAGGACCAAACTGAATCATTGCAATTGTACTTGCCACACACACGATGTACACAATAATCCTCACACACGGAGAAAGAGACATATCAACAGATCTGCAAAAAATCCTTCTTCCAGTCTGCTTCCAGTCACTACAAATTCGCATCAGACTTGTTTTTGCCAAATATCTAACCGTCCGTTATAATCAGTTTTGCGAAATGACACGATCAATTAATTAATATAGAACACCGCTCATAGGTGCATTCCTTGCTAGAATAAAATAGGTAGTTACTAGAGGCCGGATTGGGTTGGCTTTTTCCAACCCAACCCAATTTCGACCCATTAAGAGCCCGACCCAACCCAACCCAAAACCC